>OY856186.1:61237229-61455011 GCA_963693315.1 Diogma glabrata
CCCTCACTGTATAATCAGTTAATTGTTTTTGTAGTTTACTATAACTACTAATTAATAATTTATTTACTATAACTACTAATTATCATCAAATTAATGTTACTATTGCATTTCGTTATCGATAGCAGCTGTTCTACTGATTGTCATTGAATGTTTCAATATCGTCATCATCGAGAATCTATTTACTATAACTACTAATTATCATCAAATTAATGTTACTATTGCATTTCGTCATCGATAGCAGCTGTTCTACTGATTGCCGTTGAATGTTTAAATATCGTCATCATCGAGAATCTACTTTACTATAACTACTAATTCTTATCAACTTAATGTACTATTACGCGTCGGCATCGACTTCAACCATTCTATTGATTAATTGGTTGTTTTAAAATAATTTATGGACTGTGGAGCCGAGCTTACTGATTCACCATCATCACTAAATTTTTGCTTCGACTACAATCTACATCATACAGTCCACTGACATTAGTAAGCCGCTTCAGCAACTTTTGGAAAATCGCAATTTTTGGGAAATCACAACTTTTGGAAAACCGCAACTTTTGAAAAATCGGATCATGCAGCCTGTTCTGTTAAATTGTCGGGTGAGTCAAATTTTTTAATTTGGAGCTAGATACTTTTCTTTAATTAAAGATCTTTTGGAAAATTAGAATTAATTTTGGTTCATTTCTATAAATGAAAATTTTCCTTTTATTTTGGTGAAAACCTTTTTTTTGATAATTGATCAATAAATTAATTTCAATGGTGATATAGTTTAAAAGAAATTTTAAAATTAGATAAATTTCTAAGAAATAATTTTCATTGGAATTTCTATAAATTGAAATTTTCCTTTTATTTTTGTGAAAACCTTTTTGATAATTAATCAATAATTAAATTTGAATGGTGATATAGTTTAAAAGAAATTTTAAAATTAGATAAATTTCTAAGAAATAATTTTTATTGGAATTTCTATAAATTGAAATTTTCCTTTTATTTTTGTGGAAACCTTTTGATAATTAATCAATAATTAAATTTGAATGGTGATATAGTTTAAAAGAAATTAATTGGAAACACTTAAAATTAGATAAATTTCTAAGAAAAATTTTCGACTACTTTTGCGAAAAATCACGGTTATTGATTGAAACATTTTTGGTTTGTTGGAACTTCTTAAACAATTTAATAGAAAATTGTTGACCTTTATGGAAGTCAACCAAATTGATTGAAATTTTTGATAAACTTCTATTAAAAAAAAAAAAATTTGGATTACTTACTTTTCTACGCATGGAGGGACTAAGAGAACCTCTGCGATTATACATTAAAACTGGCAGATTTAAAACTTATTTCGACGTGGTATATTTGAGAGATTTAAATACAGCAAGCACTCAAAACCAACCGAATTTTAAATTTCTAAGAATTGAAAATTACAGTTTGTATATAGGGAGAGTTGACAATGAATACGTAGGATTTCCGTAGTTTGCTGTGGTTGATGCCAGCAACCCTAAAGCCCATACGGAAGTTGATACGGTGCCTAGTGCAATCAACAGATGCGGAATGAAGGTACTTGTTGAGCATCAACTAGAGAAGGCATTAATGTTTTCCGTTAAAGGAACCGGTGTTTTTGGTGCACTCAGGAGAAGTTCAACCCGGTGTATATTTTGTTATCTAACTCTTTGGTAGAATTTAGGAATTGAAGTTTATTTGTTATCTAGCTCTTTGGTAGAGTCTAGAAGTTGAAGTTTATTTGTTATCTAGCTCTTTGGTAGAGTTTAGAAGTTGAAGTTTATTGGTTATCTAGCTCTTTGATAGAGTTTAGAAGTTGAAGTTTATTGGTTATCTAGCTCTTTGGTAGAGTTTAGAAGTTGAAGTTTATTTGTTATCTAGCTCTTTAGTAGAGTCTAGAAGTTGAAGTTTATTGGTTATCTAGCTCTGTGGTAGAGTTTAGGAATTGAAGTTTATTTGTTATCTAGCTCTTTGGTAGAGTTTAGAAGTTGCAGTTTTATTGGTTATCTAGCTCTTTGGTAGAGTTTAGGAGTTGAAGTTTATTGGTTATCTAGCTCTTTGGTAGGGTTTAAAAGTTGAAGTTTATTTGGTATCTAGCTCTTTGGTAGAGTCTAGAAGTTAAAGTTTATTGGTTATCTAGCTCTTTGGTAGAGTTTAGGAATTGAAGTTTATTTGTTATTTAGCTCTTTGGTACAGTCTAGAAGTTGAAGGTTATTTGTTATCTAGCTCTTTGGTAGAGTCTAGAAGTTGAAGTTTATTGGTTATCTAGCTCTTTGGTAGAGTTTAGAAATTGAAGTTTATTTGTTATCTAGCTCTTTGGTAGAGTTTAGAAGTTGAAGTTTATTGGTTATCTAGCTCTTTGGTAGAGTTTAGAAGTTGAAGTTTCATTGGTTATCTAGCTCTTTGGTAGAGTTGTTTGGCCGTATATTAGGATTATGGCGTTGAAAATTTTTAATTTTTATTATTTGGAAATATAATCGCACTTACCTTACTTGCACCTTATACTAACAACACACTTCTTGGGTTATGGGGTCTTGACAATTAGAAAACACAACGCAGTTTAACAATAACCTTTTAACTTCTTTATCCGGAATAGGTGCAACAAATCTCGTAGTAAAAGTATTGTTTAAATTTTGGATTGTTCTCCATTGAGAATGGGAAATCAAAGTACAAAGGATAAAGAGGTAATAATCGCACCTCAAGCAGTACAGAGTACACCACTACATCCTACTCCGACAAACGAGAATATTATTGCATACACCCATATAGGAATATTTCGTATGCTTGATCTTTCTCGGTTTACTTTATTTTGCCGTTAAATATTGGAAGCAAAAATTTATAGGAGCCTAAATTGCGCAAATGAGAGCCCAGGGGGTGGTCGAGACAGTTGAATTTACAATTACCGTAAGGTATTGTTTTGTTGTTTTACCTTCTTTGGTTCAACAGATGGCAAATATTTCAAAAAAAAATTTCTCATTTTCTAAGGTTAAGTTGATATAAATTTTGGTATGAAGAGTTAAGAAAAAAATTTTTTTTCTCTCATTTTGTAAGGGTAAATTTATAAGAGATTTATATAAAGAATTAAGAAAAAAATTTTTTTTTTCATTTTGTAAGGGTAAATTTATAAGAGATTTATATAAAGAATTAAGAAAAAAAAATTTTTTCATTTTGTAAGGGTAAATTTATAAGAGATTTATATAAAGAATTAAGAAAACAAAAAAAAAATTTTTCTTATTTTGTAAGGTTAAGCCTATATGAAATATAAAGAATTGAGAAAGTAGAGAAAAGCAAAATTTCTCTTATTATGTAAGGTTTAAATTTTTATTTGGAAACCTACAATAACTGATTTTTTTTGGCTCTGGAAACTAAAGAGATATTTCTTAGCAATATGTAAGAAATATCTTTCACTAGCGGGGGGGTAATGTGGTAACCAACCCACCATTTCAGTTTACTTAATTTAACACCTTATGTATCCAGTGTACATTCTAACTTCGGTTTAACACATATATCCAGTGTACATTCCACCATACATTGTATTGTTACCCAATATCATATTCTAATTATTATGTTAGAATAAACAAAATTCAATCGAATGATTTCTTAATTTGTTTAAAAGAAAACAAAAGTTTTATTTTACATCGTATGATGGATTTAAGTTTCACCAAGAATGCAAGACAGCGTTTTTTGTCACGTAGTTCTTGGTTTGAAGAAAGATCGTTCAACGAAAAAGAAAATTGAAAAATCAGTTGTGTGGTAATTAAACAGAGCAGTAGGCTCTTAACCTGTATTGTAGATATTAAAGATATTTTAAAGTTAAAGTAAATCAATAATAATAGTTGTACACCTTTTTTTTAATTTTTGTCAAAGAGTTCAATAAAGTGAAAAATTGAAGTTAAAAAATAATTACAAAATTTCCAGAAAAATAGTTTTTTTTTAAATGAGAAAATAGTGAAAGTTTTTATTAAATATTCTTGGTGAATATTTTCGTAAGTGCCTCATGTAAGTCAAAATATAAAATTTTAATTTTATTTCATTAATTGGTTTATTTTTTATTTAGATGTTTAGTTTAGTCGGGTTAAACAAATACACATGTCCTTATAATGATAATCATAAAGCAACATACAGAACATACAGAAATTTCTGGCATCCTGCTAAAAGCTGTGAAGACAAGCAGTCAGGTATTCAGGTAGTTATGTGCAAATACAATTTTTACCACGCGATTCCACAAGAGCAGTATGAGGTAATTTGTTTAATTTAAATTCAAACAAATTTATATTTCAATTTAACATTTTTTTTAACTTACAGATTCATCTTCTTAATTGCCCTGATCGAATGGTTTGAAAGGATGTGTTGGATTATTTTGAAAATAATCCCTCACAACCATCTTCGATAAACACACTGGACGAATGGCGCAGCGAATAAAAACTGGACAACAACGATGAGAAACAATTTTTATATTATTTCATCCAATGAACTTACAAGCAAATTATTTTAAACTACTAATCGTGAAGAAGTCCTACGATAAACAAAAAATAAAACAAACAATATGGCAGATACAACATCAAATAACAAGAAAATGTTCTTTCAAAATTGTAGAAGTAATCAAATTATCCCTTCTTGGTTAAACACAATTTCAAAAATTAAAAATCATTTGACAAAATAGTTAATAATTTAAAAGAAATAAAGTTTTAAATCTAGAAATTAGCAATAATTTTACAGAAATTAATTTCTGTAAATCAATACTAAAGAAAAAAGATCTATATTTTCAAAACTTAGAAACATTGTTTCAAAGATCATATTAATTTTAGTTTATTATATAAAACAGAAATAAAAGAAATAAAAAAATAACTCGATGTAAATTATATTTAGAAATTAAATCAAGATCATAGTTTTAACGAAAATAAGGTTTTTTAATTTTAAAATATATAAATTTAGTTCAAGTATCTTTAAATGTACATATTCATTAAATAACCTGTAAATTTAAGTTTTCGTGAACGGAACTAACACTGGAAAAGTATTCAGATACTTATCTTGTAGAAAAAATTTAAAAAAAGAAAAGATTTTTGTGTTTAAAAAGGCGCTTATAAATGTGTTCACTCTTCTTTCAGCAGTTTAAATATTTTCAGTGTCAAGTTGAGTAATTTAAATGATTAACAACCACTTGATTTAATGTCTACTGTCTCTGGGTCAATCATCTAGCTCAAGTACAACATTTTCCATGTCAAAAAATCACATCATTACCAAAGCTAGCTCTTATTTAATGCCTAATTTAAATTAATAATCAAATTACAATAACAATTACAAAAGATTAAAACAATAATTTCAATTTAAGTCTAGACCAATTATATATGCGTGAAATATAGCGGTTTTTTTGGTTCTCACTCCCAAGTGTCGGTTTACCTACTTAGAATAAGTAACTAAATAAATACTTTAAATAAATAAATATATTTTATTTTCAAAATAAATAAATAAATGCAATAAATAAATAGATAAGTAAATAAATATTTTTTATTTATTAAAAATAAAATAAATATATGTTTTTTTAAAGTAAATAAATAGTTAATAAATCCGATCCGAAACACGTAAAAAATGTGAATTGTAGTTTTTTTCTGAGAAACTTCAAACCATACCTTTGAATTGAAAATATTCCAATTACTTCTTTACTTACTTGAGTTTAATTGATCTCAAAAATCCAAAATAATTAATAAACATTTTTTATAAATAATTTTAAATATTTTAATTAATAAATAATATTTAGAATTGAATACATTAAACAACCAAAAATTTATACGTGGGTGGTGCATGCAGAGGTGAATGTGATTTTAAATGAAAATTGTTCGTGTATCAAAGGAAGCACACTGTAGGTGGCACTGTTTCCGTGTAATGAGTGTGCTAAATATATTGTACAATCAAGAATTGTTAATAAAGGGAGTAAACGGTAGGTAAACGAAGATGCATAAAATACAATACCCAAGTAGCAATATGAAACTGAAGTTTCAAAAATACCAAAATAATAGTTTTATATAAGTTTATTTGTAACTGGTTATTTAATTACTGATTCGCAATGGTTTTAAGTTCGTATATTTTAAACGTTTCTGAGAGGAGTTCAATAAACTGTATCACAACTGTTATGTTTTTCTGAGCCGGTTTCACATAAGTTTTCTTACGACGCATCAGGACAGAGTTATTGAAACTTTTTAGTTTTTGTGAAACGGCGTAGAGAGATGTTTTCTGAAACTATGTATACACTATACATATATAATTTACTGAAATCCTTGTAACGTCGGCTTTATGCTAATTAACATGATAAAACCAATCCCTATTCTTGATCTGACTCAAACACAATTAACGTTTCATTTTCATTTTTTCCATTACAATAGTTAAATTTTTCTCTTAACACAGACCAGCTTCAATTCGTACATTAACATAAATATAAGAACGCACTCGTTTTTTTTTTGTTTGTTCAGTTGCTTGACTTTCTTTTAGAGAAAAAAAGAGAAAACGTAAAACAGAAACACATTTTTGCAATTTGCAAATTTTTGGAGATTCATTCCAAGTTTGTTTTCAAAAACGAAAAGATCACGCCTAAATTTTGAATCAAGAAGAATATGTTCTCTTGAATAAATTTTGTTCATTTTTTTTTACTTCAAAAAAAAAGGTTAATAATAATACAAATTAATTTTAAATGAGAGATCTTGTTTTAATCTGGAATGATCAATATTATTTTACATTTCGAAAAGGAAAAATAATTAAAGTTAATAATAATAAGTTTGAGTTGTCAAATAAATAAATTAGTTATTTGTCTAAATTACTTCTTTCTGTGAAATGATTGTTAAATAAATCAAACTGTCATAGACAAAATTAAATAGATTTGTTGAAATTGTTTTTCCTTTAAAACCGAAAATAGTTACAAATCAACAAGAGGTAAAGACGAAATAAGTGACAGTGTTGTTTTTATGGTCGAGAACTATTAGATAGTGGAACAGTAAGCTAAACAAGCTGTTCCTACACTGCAACTATTTGGCAATAGACCTAGTCCGAGAATGAAATTAACTTCTGGATCGAATGGATTATTTTTAAATGGATTGAAAGCGAATTGCATAAAAGAACAAAATTCTGATTCTCCTAAATCTTATAGACGTCAAACCTGACGACAACAATCAACTCCGGAAATAATAAGAGATAAGTCATTTTTTTTTATAATTATTATTATTATTGAAACTATACGTATATTTTTTTTACCGAAATGTTAGGCTAATTTCCTAGTGAGAGATTCCCAAGTTTTAAGGTTCGTGTGGGGACCATCCGTATCCCGGCTATATCTTATTTAATTTTTATGTTAGTTAACAAAGGTCCGAGAGTAACAAACTAGCGCCGAACAAAAGGGACCCTTTAGGCTTTCTGTTAATTAGACACATTCATTTCTTTATACCGTAATTACGGTAAAAATAAATTTTTGCTTTGTAGTGAATTTTTGGCGCGCAAGGTTTTGGCGTAATAATTTTGGGCGTTGTCAACCAGTTTTTGGTTTTTTTTCATTAATAATATTTTTTTTTGATAAAATATTTGGAAAACCAGTTTGGTGGTTTTTATATATATATTTATATTTTTTTGATAAACCAGATATTGGTTTTTTTGTTGTTTTTGAAATTTTTTGAAATAGATAGAGAATATGTATACGATGAGGGGTCAGGGGTTGATAAGGAGGTGTCGACCAGGGGGGTTTGAGCCCTGGATGGATGAGGTGGAAGAGAGAGAGCAGATAGAGAGAAAGGAGAAGATGAATGAGGCGATGAATGTGGTGAAAGGAATTATAAATGTGGTTATGAATGAGGTGAAAGAGAAGTTATATCTGGAGATTATGAATGATATCTACGAAGAGCAGTATGATAAGTTCCTGGATGTGCTGATTTATGATATAGTGAATGAGGAAGTGCATGAGGAGGTGAATGAGATGAATATGGTGGGTGATATAGTGAATGAGGAAGTGCATGAGGAGGTGAATGAGATGAATATGGTGGTTGATGTGGTGGATGAGGAAGTGAATGTGGGCTGGCGAGAAAGGAGGAGGATTAATAAAAATAGGAGCTCTCATCTGAAAAGAAAGGAGAAGAGGAAGAAGGAAAAGGAGGGTCGCTTGGTCGTGGAGCTGGGAGCTTCCTCGACCAAGAGTACTCAAACTGAGGAGCTGGTTGAGGAGGTCCCCATCTCACCGACCACGCGACAGGAAGAGGAGTGGTCTGGTCCACAGGAGGCCCCTGTTCCTCACTGTATAATTAGTTAAGACTAATTTTTTTTAATTTTGAAAAAAACCGTTTTGGGACAGCAATTTTTTTGGAGATTGTTTTTTGTGCTGTCATCTGCTTTTAGTAATACTAATTGTTTTTTTATTTGGAAAAAAGAAAACCGTTTTGGGGAAGCAGTTTTTTTTTGAAATTTTTTTATGCTACCACGTACATATTTTTTTGGTATACTATTGTACATATCTTTTGTATATCCTGTACATATTTTTTTTTTATATACATAGTACAATTTTTTGTACATAATGTATATTTATATTTGGTTATATATTGTACATATTCTTGGATGATGCAATTAATTTATATATGAAATTAATCGTATGTTTTTTTGATTGTGGTTAAGTCATGTTTTTATGAGTTTTAGGATGTTATTAACGTAATAAAAGTTAACATTGACCAAACAGTTTTCAACGGTTTTGTATAAGTTTAAATCTTTCGTCACTACTTTCAAAGTATTATTGGTCTGTGTTTATGGAAGTACAATTGAAAATAATTAATTCCCATCAACTTTATAGAGTGAGCCGGATCCAAATCAATATCTCTACATTTGCCATCATAATGATCCGCGGATGTACATATCTCGTATGAGTCCATTTTAGCTACCACCATTTTTTTAAATTATTTTTTATTGCGATTAATTTTAAAAAATGGTATAAATATAGAAACAATTATTCTTAGCTAACATTTATTTTTTGTTTTGAATACAATAAATAAAGCGAAAGATTTAACCTGAACAAATATATTAGAATTAATAATTTAAAGATTAGTAAGCTTAGTTTTAAATGTAAAATAAGCGTAATTTTTTTGAATTACCAATTTATTATTTAGTCTGAAGATTTAATTTAATTAATTTCATGTAAAACCTTATTAACACATATTATATATTTCATGTTTCGATTTAGCATTTTTAAATAGGGAATTGTTTGGATTATGGATGAATTATGTAGTATTTAGGTTTATTGATTCACTTTCTCAGCGGTAGGCCTAACAAGCCATCCATGGGGCTTATCCCCTTAACATTGATGTCGTTCTTAGATCGCCTATGGCCATCGGGGTAATGCGATCGAAGAACATTGGTTTCTTCTCTTCATTCGGCGAGGAAGTCCTCAGGGACGAGGAGTGGTGTTGCTGTGTTTGTACTTAGGTGCAAACCAGTAGTACCATTCTTTGCTCAGAGGCTTCTTCGGTGTAATGAAGAGAAGAACCAATTGTACTTTGCTTTCAGGATCAGAGGCTTCACCTCATACAAATTCAAAAAACTTTTCCACTTTTCCATTTAGTTTTTCAATAGACAATTTTTCATAGAGTTTAGGGTTTGAAGTCTGGTGCTCGGGAGCGTTCTACAACTTTCGCATTAGGTTTAGTTGTAATTTATTTTTAGGGTAAACAAGCACAACTGGGTCAGTAGAAGTGGACCTAGGGTCTAATCGTGACAGTTGTGATTGTTTTATTAGGTTGGGGAGAATCTGTTCTGTAGAATCTGGTCGTTAGGGGCTTTTCTAGTCAGTTCTCACATGCATTGTTGGAGTGGGCTCGCGAACGCGATATTTCAAATTTAAATGAAATGGATATTGTACCATACTTACTTTTTAAATTGTCTCCAGACGAATCTTGATTTTGGGAATCTCTTATATTATATTAAATAAAAATAAAATAAATCAAACAAATTTTTCAAAAATTAAATAAATAAAATTTTTTATTAAATAAAGTAAATTTTCGTAATTAAATAATTTTAGGTAAATAAATAATTTTTTTTAGAATCTAAATAGTTTTAGGTAACTAAATAAATAAATTTTCTTAATACGCATAACATCAAGAAATAAATATTCTTTATTTTTTTTAAAAAAATAAATCAATATTTGGAGTTAGGACGGTGCATCCAATAAATAAGCATTCTTCTAAATATTTTTATTTTTCAATTTTCTTTTAAAAATAAATAAATATTCTTAGGGGTGCTATCGTCAATAACTAATTTTAGGTATATATATATATTTCAGCATATCTGGAATTAGAAATAAATAAATTATTTTATAAATATCACAATATTTTAGGTATTTTTGAAAAAAAAAAGTCAAGCAATTTTGAGCAAAACAACTAATTCTTTTCTCATTAAAATCTGTCCTTGCGAAAAGAAAATAACTTTTTTCTTTGTGTTTTCGAATTGGGGGTGTTCTTTTACTTTTGCGTTTTACATTTCCATCGGTCGATTTTACCGGGCGTATTAATCCACTTAATTTAGTGATATTGTTTTTTTTGTATTGGTTTGGTTATTGTTGTTCGCATTCGGGAATTTTACAACTTATTATATAAAATGTCAAGTCAAATAGACATTGACCATCCATTTTATGGATTGGAACCCAGCGAACTGCAAATTGAATGTCTGGTTCGAGGTGTGGATTTCAGAGGGGTCAACTGGGCAGAGGAACTTCGAAACCACGCGGTACAAGGTTCAGTTCCATTAACTGTATCTCACGCGAGAGATTTGGTAGCTGAGTCTCAAATGGTGGTGCAGGCAGCACAACTAATTGTGGATCAGATACGTAGACTTCAGCCACCGATTAATCAGCCATTCTTAGATGGTCTGGCTAATCGTGTGTTGCACTATACAGGGAGGATGAATAGGTTGGGTTCTCGCGATGATTTGCAAGAAGCCCGCACCTACGCTATCTCCCAATTGTCACGCGCTTGGGATATAATAAGATCGTTGTCGACACGTCCAGTTATGCAGAGTAAACCAGGAGGATCATCTGTACCATCCGAATCGCCTGCGTTTCAGCCAGATGAGAGATCCACTCCAATACCAGTACAGCCAATAACTGATACGATACACAGTTTAAATCGTGGGTATCAACAACAACAAAGACGGACAGAACAATTACCACCATCGTATTTTCAACGATCAGGTTTAAGAGCGGAGGACTTCGCATTACCACAACTGGGTTCATCGTTCCAAGCTGAACAAATATACATCAATCCGGCATTGGTACAGCAACCTCTGAATTATCAACCGATACCACAGGAGCAGTTACAACAATTTCAAACAAATTATCCACAAGCTCCATTAACAGCACCACCACCATACAACCCACTTCCTCAGGTATCTCGTGTCGCGGCTCCAGCATTGTCACCGGGAGCATACCGAGAGGTACGTAGGAACAATTTGAGTCGTTATGACTCAAATTGGGTTCCGAACTTCACAGGGGATGGTCACTCTCCTGATGTTCATGAGTTTATTCATCGAGTGGAGGCGGCTGCAAGGAGGGACCGTGTGTCCTGGGACGACCTGAGGTCGATCGTTCCACGGTACCTCAAGGCAGCTGCCGATAGATATTATTTGAATTTAACTCATGAATATGAGGAAGTGACTTACTCAGTGCTTAGGGAAGGACTCCTGCGCACCTTCGGTACGCTCACCGATGATAAAGCGGTATTACGTGTTCTTTTGAACCGTAAACAGAAAGTCAAAGAGAGCGTTTATGAGTATTTAGTTGAAGTGGGTTCGTTAAATCGGAGATTAGTTCGACCATTTGCTGCAGCTGAATTATTAGAAATCGCTAGGGAAGGACTGAGTGTAGAACTGAAAAACGCTACACTTGCAGCAACAATCACAACTATGGACGAGCTTCGGACATTGTGTCAGAAGTTCGAACGTTTGTGGTCTACACCAGTCCCAACCAGAATGTCAAACTTAAGGATTAGCGAACTACAGCAAATGGACGACTATGAATCAGAAATAGATCCAGAACAAGATGGATATATTGAAGCTGTGGATACACAACCTAGAAGAATTCTGCAACGACCTGTGATATCATCTGGTAATACTAATCAACCTGGTCCATCAATGTCCAGACAACCAATTGTCTGTTTTAGATGCGGGGTAAATGGACATCGAGCTCCTGATTGTTCTAAAAACAGAATAAAACTGTATTGCTGGAAGTGCAACAAACCTGACGTAATTTATGCAAATTGTTCTTATTGTCACCCGTCGTTAAACTATCGACCGAGAGTACATGCTTCGGGAATAGTACCCTCGGTTCAACAGCCAATGAGCCCGAAGAAAGCGATGAGAGATGTAGGAACACAAGACGATCTACCACCGAAGAAACCAGAATAAAATCATCTAGCACATTTAATTTCCCATCGTTACATCGAACTTATTTTAGACGTCTAGAACGTAACATCAGATATTGGAGGATGAGGAAATTATTTCGCAAAGCTTGTATTTCATCTATCCTTTCAGAAATAAAGGATCCTCGGCCGCGATTGACAATTAGGATTTTGGACAAAAATATTTCAGGATTATTGGATAGTGGAGCTTCCATCACAATACTTGGAAGAAATTCCTTGGAATTATTGGAATCATCAGGTACAACCTACTGTAAATACACTTCGTGTATTCGTACGGCGGATGGTACTGCAAATAAAATTTTGGGTTACATAGAAGTTCCAATAACTGTGAATGGCTCCACTAAACCAATGCGGTTTCATATTGTCCCTGGAATACGAGAAGAGCTCTACCTGGGCATAGATTTCTGGGAGAAATTCGGTATTGTTCCTTCTTTTGTTAGTGAACTGACTCGTACAGAGCCAATAACTTTGAATATACATAACCTCACCACTGACCAGCAACATGAACTGGATATGATCAAGGATTCTTTCCCGTCATTTGAAGTGTCTGGGCTCGGAAAGACTTCTTTGGTTGAACATGTCATCGATGTTGGGGATAATGCACCTGTTAAACAGAGGCATTACCCCACATCGCCGGCTGTTCAACTAAAGGTTTATGCCGAACTCGACCGGATGCTTCAAATGGGCGTGATCGAAGAGTCTAACAGTTCTTGGTGCTCGCCAGTGGTCCTGGTACAAAAACAATCTGGTAAAAACAGATTGTGTATTGATAGCCGTCGTGTCAATTCACTCACAAAAAAGGACGCATACCCACTTCCCTTGATTGATGGCTTACTAGGTCGTCTAAATAGCACAAAGTACATTTCCAGTATTGATCTCAAAGATGCTTTCTGGCAGATTCCTCTGGCAGAAGCATCTAGAGACAAGACAGCCTTCACAGTGCCTGGTCGTCCATTGTATCAATTCCGGGTTATGCCCTTCGGATTGTGCAATGCTCCCCAGACAATGTGTCGGCTAATGCACAAGGTGATACCACATCAATATCACGAAAATGTCTTTGTTTATTTAGATGATTTATTGGTAGTCTCTTCCACGTTCCAGGAACATATGGAATTGCTGTCCAAAGTCTCTTCGTTGTTAAGAGCGGCTGGGTTAACAATTAACCTCAAGAAAAGCAAATTTGTTCTGAGAGAGGTGAAATACTTAGGTTTTTTGGTTGGTGAGGACGGTCTTCGAACTGACCCTGACAAGGTAAGAGCTGTAGCAGAGTACCCAGCTCCATCTACAGTTAAACAAATTCGACGGTTATTAGGTATGGCCGGTTGGTACCAACGTTTCATACCAAACTATGCAAGCGTGGTATCACCGATCACAGACCTATTAAAGAAAAGTTCTGGAAAATTAAAATGGACAGTGGAAGCGCAGACAGCTTTTGAAAATCTAAAAAAATTGCTGACTACAGCACCGGTATTAATTAACCCGGATTATAATAAAGAGTTCTTTATTAGATGCGATGCGAGTCTGACAGGGGTAGGTAGTGTATTATATCAGGTCGACGAGGATGGACAAGAGTGTCCGATAGCCTTCATGTCGAAGAAATTAAATAAAGCTCAACGAAACTATTCAGTTTCTGAGCTGGAATGTCTTGCGGCAATTCTAAGTGTGAAGAAATTCAGGGGCTATGTTGAGGGTCACCGATTTACAATCGTGACTGATCACTCAAGTCTGAAGTGGCTTATGTCACAGAAAGACTTGAGTGGTCGTCTGGCTAGGTGGAGCCTAAAACTCCAACACATGGATTTTTCCATTGTCCACCAAAAAGGTACCCAAAATATAGTCCCTGATGCTCTATCTCGTCTTTATGACGATACACACGAGGAATTGACGGAAGCATTAACACATCACATTAACGACATCAAAATCGACAATGAAGGTTATCGGCACAAGGAATATACGGATATGATAGCTAAAGTTCAATCATCACCCAAGGACTTTCCTTCTGTTAAAGTCGTGGATGATAAGCTATACATACGTATTGAGCCAAGACCTGATGCAATACCCAACGATGTTCCTGTGTGGAAGCTCTGGATTCCAAAACCGATGACTTTAAGCATGATTCAGAAACATCATAATGATAGTACTGCTGCACATGGAGGTGTTAAAAAGACATTGGAATTACTTCGACGTCTTTATTATTGGCCGGGCATGGCGTCACAGGTACACAACTATGTTGTGTCCTGCGACACATGTAAACAAACAAAAGCCACGAATCAGATATTGCGTCCTCCGATGCAATATCAATTCGAAACAGCACGTCCATGGCAGAGAGTCTATATAGATTTTTTGGGACCGTACCCTCGTTCTACACTTGGGAATACGGTGTTATTGATAGTTCTGGATCATGCTACGAAGTTTGTAATACTGAAACCGCTTGGAAACGCAACTTCACCGAAGGTGAATGCTTTTCTAAAGAATGAAGTGTTTCTTACTTATGGGGTTCCAGAGTTTCTACACAGTGACAATGGCAAGCAGTTCACTAGTAGGAACTTTCAAAGTCTTTTGTCAGATTTCGGCATCAAACATATTAGGACTGGTGTTTATAGTCCACAGAGTAACGCGTCAGAGCGGGTCAACCGATCAGTTTTAGCAGCAATCCGAGCGTTCTTAAAAGGTCAACATACCAAGTGGGATGCACACATTGGTGAAATTGCATATGCACTGCGAGCTGCAGTACATTCTGCGACAAAGTACTCACCGTACTATTTGCTATTCGGTCAACATCCGATATCAGATGGTAACATTTATCATCTGATGAGATCACTTCACGTGCTGGGTGAAGATATTGGTGAGGAAATCGAACGCTCTGATCACTTGACCATGCTCAGAAATCGAGTACAACAGAACCTGGCTGTAGCTTTTAAGAAATCACAACATCATTACAACCTGCGATCTAAACTACGAACCTTCGAACCACAACAACGTGTGTATGTACGGCAGCATCATTTGAGTGACGCTACTAAGAAATTCTCGGCGAAATTGGCTCCAAAGTTCTTACCTGCAATGATTAAAACTAAGATTGGAAATGTACTTTATGAGTGCATAGATATGAGCGGTAAGAATCTTGGAGTTCATCATGCGAAGGATATCAGGGAATGATGTCTTTTCGTTAGGTAGGGTCGTTCCTCTGGCTGGTTGTCGTCGCTGTGGTTCACATCTTCTGGGTCATACTTGCTGGTAGTATCGGGGGGTCAATAGTGCTGACGTTTTGATGGATGGTCGGTCTCAATACTCAGTGGAGTTCCTCGCGGACTTCATGAGTGTAGGGATTGGTCATCGGTCGTGACGCCAGTGGCTGTTGATACTCCGATCCCAGGTACAACTTTTTAATAAATGCAGTTCGGTGGTTTCCTGTCATGAAAGGGATGGCGACGTTTTTTTGTGACTTCAAGATTGAAAGTCTTGCTTAACATCTTGAATTCATGGTTTGTAACGTCGGCTTTATGCTAATTAACATGATAAAACCAATCCCTATTCTTGATCTGACTCAAACACAATTAACGTTTCATTTTCATTTTTTCCATTACAATAGTTAAATTTTTCTCTTAACACAGACCAGCTTCAATTCGTACATTAACATAAATATAAGAACGCACTCGTTTTTTTTTTGTTTGTTCAGTTGCTTGACTTTCTTTTAGAGAAAAAAAGAGAAAACGTAAAACAGAAACACATTTTTGCAATTTGCAAATTTTTGGAGATTCATTCCAAGTTTGTTTTCAAAAACGAAAAGATCACGCCTAAATTTTGAATCAAGAAGAATATGTTCTCTTGAATAAATTTTGTTCATTTTTTTTTACTTCAAAAAAAAAGGTTAATAATAATACAAATTAATTTTAAATGAGAGATCTTGTTTTAATCTGGAATGATCAATATTATTTTACATTTCGAAAAGGAAAAATAATTAAAGTTAATAATAATAAGTTTGAGTTGTCAAATAAATAAATTAGTTATTTGTCTAAATTACTTCTTTCTGTGAAATGATTGTTAAATAAATCAAACTGTCATAGACAAAATTAAATAGATTTGTTGAAATTGTTTTTCCTTTAAAACCGAAAATAGTTACAAATCAACAAGAGGTAAAGACGAAATAAGTGACAGTGTTGTTTTTATGGTCGAGAACTATTAGATAGTGGAACAGTAAGCTAAACAAGCTGTTCCTACACTGCAACTATTTGGCAATAGACCTAGTCCGAGAATGAAATTAACTTCTGGATCGAATGGATTATTTTTAAATGGATTGAAAGCGAATTGCATAAAAGAACAAAATTCTGATTCTCCTAAATCTTATAGACGTCAAACCTGACGACAACAATCAACTCCGGAAATAATAAGAGATAAGTCATTTTTTTTTATAATTATTATTATTATTGAAACTATACGTATATTTTTTTTACCGAAATGTTAGGCTAATTTCCTAGTGAGAGATTCCCAAGTTTTAAGGTTCGTGTGGGGACCATCCGTATCCCGGCTATATCTTATTTAATTTTTATGTTAGTTAACAAAGGTCCGAGAGTAACATCCTGACAGAAACTTTAGTTAATTTAAAATCAAATATTGTCTAAAGTTTTAATTATATAGATAAATCTAACGGTTTACCTTATTAAAGCACCAAAATAATAGACGTAATTAGTTTCCTTGTGCTATCGTTATTCTGTATAAAAACAGAATTAATTATCCAGGAAAACGACACAATAAAAAAATTAATAAAATTTATGCATGGAACTTATTGTTAAATATATTATGTAGAGAACATTAGATCTATGCTACCCAAATTAAATATTTAGCATTATTTGGTTTAAAACTATCTAAATTTCATTTAATCTATCACGAACTCGATCAACGTCCAAAAAATACGACTAATAATTTATATAAAATATTTTGTCTTTAATATTTTGTCTATCTGTTATTTAATATTTTGTCTAAGGATAAAAAGTACGAAAACATAATTTTGAACGTGCGTTTTCCATTTAAACACCATGAAATGTGAATTTAGAACGCAATGCAAATCTTGTGACAAATATTAAATTGTGTTAAAATATGTTGAGTTTTAATTATAATTTAGTAGATAAGTTGAGTTCTTCGGAGTAACACTATTACCATATGTACATGTTATCGATCAGTATTAATTAGTTTTATTTTAATAAATATATGTACATAAGTGTAAATAATATAGTTAATATTATATTTTATAATTTATTAAATAAATTGAAAGTGATTTGTGAAAGTTTTCGTGCAAAAACAGTAGTTTTATGCACCGCCTGGCTTATTAGTAATATAACTTAACATTGATCGTGACAATTTATTTTATAAAAAGTTTTGTGTTGTGCAAAAAATTGTAATGTGTCCGTGTAATTTGCCCGTGAAAAATGTGTCGAGAAAATTAGAATAAAAAATTATTTGGTGAATCCTCATACTTTATTAGTTGAAAATCTAACAGTAATATATAATTTAAAAGATCACAAATTTGTAAGGGTATAACTGTTTTTTTGGCGCGTGTGAACTTATGTGCATGTGGTGGGTAAATATATTTACGTGTGTATAGGCATGTGTGGTACGCGTATTTGGAGTATTGTGATTACTAATTTTGAAAAAATTGTTTTGTGAATCCCCTAGTTTATTAGTTGATAATCTAATAGTAATATATGGTATAACGTACAAGATCACCTGTTTTTAAGAATTGAAATTTGCAACCCCTATAGAAATGCCTTTGAGACCAATTTTTAGACATGTTAATCCTTGCACGTATAGACGCAGAGTTCGAGCTATATTTAATCAGTATATGACCCAAACCGATAGCTCTGCTGAATCAAATATACAAGAACCTATTTTAAATATCAATTTAAATGAATTGGCAAATGTAGTCGAAAATTCGAGTTCCAGTGACTCTACTTTTCATTCAACACACGATCCTTTAATTGAATCTCTTGCGAATGTGGCTAGCGACCACCCATTTTTAAATAAATCTGTTTTTCTCTCTCTCTGGCGTTTACATCCCATGGAGGGATTTTGCCGTCTGTAAAATCAGCTTCCAATTATCTCGTTCCATGACCAGTTGACCCCAGTTTCGACATCCTATATCACGAAGGTCTTTGATGATGTCATCACGCCAGCGTTGTCTAGGTCTTCCTCTTCGACGAACACCAGCTGGTTGTTGTTGGGACGCTTTTTTTATCATTCTATCCAATGGTGCCCTTTCTACATGACCAAACCATCTAATCCGGTTGGATTTAATGAATCCGATTACATCGCAGCCTCCAAGAAGCTGTGTGATTTCATGATTCATTCGGATTCTATACTGATTTTCAGCAACTTTACATGGACCATAAATTGTTCGTATGACCTTCCTCTCGAAAGTTGATAAAATTCTACAATCGGAGGAAGTCAGTGTCCAGCTTTCACTTCCAAATGTAAGCACAGGTCGAATTAATGCTTTGTAAAGTGTGAGTTTACACGACCGCGAAAGATGTTTTGATCGCAGAAGTTTTGAGTATGCGTAGAAAACTCTGTATGCGGCAGAGACACGGGCTTTGATATCTGCCTGCATGTCATTTGACGATGTTATTACAGACCCGAGGTATTTGAAGTTTTCCACGCGTTCCACTTCATAGTCGCCAGTATCCAGATTTCCGGGAGGTATGTTCTTGGATGTTGTTAACACTTTGGTTTTGCCGGTGTTGATGCCTAATCCAAGTCGTTTAGCATTTCTTTCAAGCTGAGAGAGACTATCCTTAATATCGCTTGTTCTACGTTCGAGAAGCACAATATCATCTGCGTAGCCAAGAATTTGACTAGATTTGTTATATATGCAGTTTTGTGTCTCAATTCGGCTTTTCCTTATCGCGTACTCCAGCGCCAAATTAAACAGTATGGGCGCGAGTGCATCACCTTGTCGAACACCTGATGTTATATCGAAAGAGTCAGAAACTGACCCTTCGATTACTATTCTACAATTTGATCCCGATGTTGTGAGTTTGCACAGAGAAACAAGTTTCTCTGGGATACCAAGGCATATGAGTGCGGACCAAAGGTTTTCGCGGATGATGCTAACATATGCTTGCTTGAAATCAACGTAGAGCTGGTGAATGCTGATGTTGTACTCCCAACATTTTTCTAGAATCATCCTTAATGTAAAACATTGATCTGTGGTTGAGCGGTTGGGACGAAAACCACACTGATAGTCACCGATGATAGATTCGGCGAACGGGATGAGTCGAGCGAGTACGACATTAGCTAGTATTTTATATGCAGTGTTCAACAGTGCGATTCCACGATAATTCGCACACTTTAGACGGTCACCTTTCTTATGTAGCGGAACAATGAGAGCTGTTTTCCATTCAGCAGGTAGTTCTTCTTGGTCCCAGATTGCAAGAATCAGATCATATATACGTGAGACCAGAGCTGCTCCTCCATTTTTCAAAAGTTCTGCGGGAATACCATCGAAACCTGGTGATTTGCCATTTTTCAGTTTTTTAATGGCGGCTTCCACTTCTTCTATTGCTGGGTAAGGGACAAAAATCTCCTCATTTGATGGAGCAATTGCTCGAATAGGATGAACTTCATTCGTTCTATTCAGTAGGTCTTGAAAGTGGGATCGCCACACTGCCAGCACATCGCGTTCACTTGTTGTAAGTTCATTATTTTCATTTTTGATGGCTGTAGATCTTGGGTGGAAATCTTTTGTCAGATTCCGTGCATTGGCAAAGCACTCTTTTGAATTTCCGTTGGCCGCATGTTGGTCGATGTTTTCGATGCAGCTCTTCATGTGTTCGCGTTTCTTTTTACGTAGAAGTTTTGCTGAGGCTTTTCTGGCGTATAGATAATCAGCTTGGGAGCTTCGGGTGTTTCTTGTTAACTATTTTTCTCGCAGTTTTTGTTTATTTTCAACGGATTGGCGGCATTCGTCGTCAAACCATTCGTCGTGTGATTTCGGTGGTCGTTTTCCGATTGTAGTTTGTGCTGCGGTTATAATGGTTGATTGAAGCGTTTGCCATTCTTCTTGTATGTTTAATGGCATCTCAGAAGAGATGTCATGCTCTTCTATGTTTTGTGTTATTATTTCCTGATATCTATTCAGCGTTTCCGGATGTTTAAATGCTTCGACATTCCAGCGCACGGTCTTTTTTGCTTGCCTATTAAATGTAGATGATAATTTGCACTTGTACTTAAAGATGACAAGCATATGATCGGTGTCCATATCAGCACCTCTGTATGATCGAACGTCAGTTACACTTGTAGAGTGTCTCTTAGAGATCATGACGTGATCGATTTGATTTTCTGTTCTTCCGTCATTTGATTTCCACGTTGCTTTGTGGATTATCTTGTGAGGGGAGAAAGTGCTGAAAATTACTAGATCATACATCATAGCCAGCTTGGCTGCGCGAAAACCGTTATTGTTGCTGGTATGATGCAAGCTGTTAGGGCCGATATGTGTTTTAAGTTCTGCAATCCTACCAATTTGAGCATTAAAGTCACCTACCACGATTTTTATATCGTGCCGCGGGATGTTATTGATGACTTCTTCGATTTCTAGCAAGAACAGGTCTTTAATATCATCTGCTTTATCTTCAGTAGGTGTATGAACATTGACGATCGTTTCATTGAATTTTTGCGTGCGGATTCTCATTGTGCATAACCGCATATTGATTGGGCAGAAGTCGATAACATACTGATTCACGCGACGGTGTATAAGAAAGCCAACTCCAAATTCTCCTCCGTTTTGATGACCGCAATAATAAAGAGTGTATCCTTTCGCTGTTTCATGGATTCCACTACCTGGCCATCTTAGTTCTTGTAATGCCACTATATCCTTGTTGTGTTAGTTTTAGGAGATCTCCTGGTCTTCTAAGGCTTAGCACGTTCCAGGTTCCCATTTTTAAATCGTAGTCCGGGTACAGTTTCCGAGGTCGTTCTAATATTGAATCCGAGATATTCCGAGGCCTGTGTACAGAATTCATGACAATAATTTTTTTACGGAAATGGGGTGTTAGCCCTTCGCCCAACCCAAATTTTCGTGAATGGGTTCGTTCTGCATCTTAAGGTCACCAGAAACAACCTTTTTACACGTTTGTATAGCGAGCCGCTTGATCCAAGACAGACGCCCGCTGCAAGCCGCCCCTAACATGGAGAACAGACGCTTTCTACACATTTATATAGCGAACCGCTTGATCCAAGACAGACGCCCGCTCCAAGCCGCCCCTAACATGGAGAACAGACGCTTGAGTTGCACTGGTTTTATGGTGCCAATGACTCGCCATGGTGCAGAATCATTGAGTATAAGCAGTATTTACTCTGCCCCTCTCAACTACACCAACCTAATTCTGTTAGCGTTACCCAGGTAGCACGGCGTGGACGTAGAATTTCGGATTTTCGCTACCCAATAAATCTGTTGCGGAAGAAAATAATACTGTAGAAGACGGTTTAATGCTTGATCTTGATGCTCCATCATTTTCGTTCATAGAGAATTTACAACAATGGGCCATTGAATTCAAGATATCTCACAGTGCTCTTAATGATTTACTGAGATTACTAAAAGAAAATGGACACCCAGAGCTACCTTTAGACTCTCGTACCCTTCTAAAAACATCGAAAATTATTGGATCATTAAACGTGGTTGACCCCGGCTATTATTGGCATTTCGGAATTGAAAAAGCGTTAAAATATTTGCATTCTGATGATTGGCCATCACAATTAGATTTGTTTTTCAATATTGATGGTCGTCCGATCAGTAACAGTTCAAAAAGCCATTTTTGGCCTATTCTAGGTTTAGCTCCTAGCATTAGTAAAGTGCCATTTGTAGTAGGAGTCTTTAAAGGCTCATCTAAACCAAAAGATTGTAATTTATTCTTGAAAGAGTTTGTTGATGTATTAAATCGATTATTAATAACAGGTCTATTACTGAATGATATAACTTATAGCATTAAACTAGCTGCTTTTGTTTGTGATGTCCCGGCAAAATCTTATATCACATATTCGAAAGGCCACAATGCATATTTTGGATGTGAGTATTGTGAAGTTGAAGGGAGCTATTCTCATAAAAATCACCGTATGGGATATCCAACTCGAATTGCTAAGCTCAGAACGGATTTTTCTTTTAGAAATCGAAATCAGGAAGAGCATCATACTGGTTTTTCTTCTCTTGAGAACTTACCTACTGATATGGTAAGAAGCTTTCCTCAAGATTATATGCATTCAATATGCCTTGGTGCTGTGAAAAAAACAATTTTAAGTTGGATCAAAGATCGTTTTAAATTCAATGCCAGACTTCCTGCATATCAAATAAAGATGATATCTGAACGTTTGTTGAGTTATAAAACAACACAGCCAAATGAATTTAATCGAAAATTTAGATCTTTAGATGAGGTTAATTATTGGAAAGCAACTGAGTTTCGTAGTTTCCTATTATATGCTTTACCATTTGCTCTTGATAAAATTGTCAAAGAATCAGTTTACGAACATATGCTTTCATTTCATTGCGCTTCAATTCTTCTTTTAAATGAAAAGTATTCGAAAAATTGGGTTCTAGCCAAAATTCTATTAGAATATTTTGTAGAGCAATATGCAGTAATATATGGGGCAGATTCAATTTCACACAATATTCATAATTTATTGCACATATACGATGACGTAGTACAGTTTGGACCCCTAGACAATTTCAGTGCATTTAGCTTCGAAAATAAATTGGGAATTTTAAAAAGATTATTAAGATCGGGTTACAAACCTTTAGAACAGTTAGCGAAACGTATTTCAGAACAAATTCAAGTGCCCTCTGCAATTAATCAAATTAAACCGAAAGTTTTACCGAAAAAACAAATTCCAAATACCAATAATTATAAAGAAATAATTTTAAAAGACTTTCTTTTAAACGACACATTTGCCAATAAATGGTTTTTATCCATTGATAAGGAAATTGTAGCAATGAAATATGTAATTTCTAATAATGACGGAATGCAAATCTACGGAAACAAATTAAGTAACAAAAATGATTTTTATGACAAACCTCTAAGATCTTCGTTACTTGATATTTACAAAGCTGATTTAATATTTGACTATCCTTCTCTTTATTGGCCAGTTGAAAAAGTAAAATGTAAATTATTTTCCATGAAAATTGATGAAAATACATGTGTATTTTGTCCTCTGATTCATTGCAATAATTTTTAAAATTAAATTGCTTTCTTAGAACCAAAAATCAAAATTATTATCTGCCAAGAAAAGTAAAAAAATTATAAAAATGTATTGCGTCGTCGAAACAATTGAAGAAGAAGAAACAAATTGTATGGCTGTCCCTAAATGTTGGGTCATGAACGAGCAACTATATTATCCTGTACATACTCGAGAGGTATCAAACGCTCGAAAGAAATGTATTGCACCGCAATTGGATTGGCTAATAATACCTTGTAAAATTTTGCATGACAATATTGGTAAGTTTAATTTTAAAATAATAAATAGAAATATTTATCTATAGTCCGGTCAATTTAGACATTCGAAGTTACATAAAGTCCCAACAAGCTGAATTTCAGTGAAATTGTTCAAAACATAATTATAAACAATGTCTAGAAGTTCCCCATCATTCCCGTGTATGGAAAAAAATTTATTCAAGGTCAAAGGTCAAAAAAATGAGTTTTTCGCGATTTTCAGCAAAACGTTAAGTTTTATCATAAAAGTATCTCAGACAAAAATTGTAGAATATAAAATTAGCTATAAAAAATGTATCAATACTTTTTTTCTTACGAGCCACCGTTTCTGAGATATAACGATTCAAAAAGTTATAAAAGTTGTTATCGTCATAATATGCACACGTTTCCACGCCACCTATGAGGTAGTGTACTTAGCGCGTTTTTTTTAACGTTGTTTCCCCAGTAGGCCTACTCCACGGGTCAGTTGTGATCCTGTTTAATGTAAAACTATTGCAAAATATCGGAAATTTTCAAAGATTGGAAAAGATAAAAGCGATGTAAATTAAAAAAAAGTGTTGAAGTTCATTCGTCTTATTCGTAAGTTTCAAATTCTTGTTCTTCTTCTTGATCTTCTTCTTGTTCTTCTTCTCCTGCTTCTTCTTCATCTGATACAGGCGGATAGGGCTAAAACTAAAATTGAATGTGAATTGAAAAAAATATCCGCTGTATCTGAAAATAAAATCCAAGGACAACTTTGAGGCAGCAATCTTTTGCTCCGGTCTTAAGCTCTCGGCCTGGGTCGTGGTTTGCCTCGTTGTTCCTTTGATATAGGGGGACTGCTTTTAGAAAATAAATGAAATATACTACTAATATGGGAACACGATATTATTACTATGACAAGGGGACAGCCATTTAAAATCCCCAAAAACACGATGGACGAAAGTCAGCAAGGAATCCCAGGGAATTGGCACATCTCACTCACACCATTTATAAAAAAAAACTAACACATATCAAAAATTAAAAAAAATTACTCAAAAGCCAAACAATTGCAACACAAACATACATGACGTCTTAATACTAATAACCGTAATAATATTAATAAAATCGTTTACCTTTTTAACAACCACCGTTCTGCGATCCAGGCTGATAGATATCCTCAATAAAATGTACTCGGGCCAATTGGAATGAAACACTATCATGTATATTTTCAATAATATTTTTTTCTCATTTATTTGCACAAATTATTTTTTTTCTTTTTAAGTTCACAATAACTAATTTTAGTTTAATTTTGGTTTAAAGTTAGGGTTTTTATTTTTTTAATTAACTGTTAATAATATTTGTTGTTTTTATCCTATGCATAAGTATATACGCTTGTTTAACTGTATTATCTTTATATATATTTTTTGTATGGTTTATTTGACCATAAACAATTTAAACTGCCGTGCTAAGCACAGAGGTGTTAAGTAACATCATAATTTGTTTGTTAAAAAAAAATGAGTTGTGAATTTAGTATTTTTGATTCAAACTCAATTTAAAAACGTTTTGGTCTTTTTGATTTTACTTATTATTTTTTTTTTATGACACAAAACTGTTAAGTTAATTTCAAAGACAAAGTCAAACCAAATTCATTAATTGTTTCTTAAGTACAAATAACAAAAATCACCACTATTTTCACAAAACCAATTGATTAATAAATATAAAACCATAAAAACACAATAGAACTTCTTCACACAAACTTAAATGCACCCACAAACAAAAACAAATAACAAACAAAATAACAAATAATAAAAAAAATGGAATTTAAGTGGAGCAAACGTCCACTTCAAAATTCCTAACCAGACTCCTCGATTGAAAATTTTCACCCGTCCGTTTAATTAATGAAGAAAATCATGTGATGGTTATCTAGCCAATCATAATCATCACATCAGGCTTGTATCACATATCATTTAGAAAATGTACTTACATGTATTATCAAACGCAAGCAAAAAAATGCTGTTTTACAGTAAATGTAATTATAATCCATTAATTTTGCAAAATTAAAGTCAATGAATTATAATACATGAACCAGTATATCAAGGTTTTCTCAACTTCTCGTAATATGGTGATATTAAAGAAATTAAAGAAAACCTGGTAAAGCATTCTTGCCCTCGCTTTGATCTTACAGGAAGCAAATCAAATAAATGAAGTATATGGGATATTGAAGAAAATAATTTTGATTTAGAAATATAGAATAATTTAGGAATTTGTTCCAAATGAAGTTTAGGTTGATTAATTATTGGAAAGGTTCAAATTTCAATCTGTTGTGACGAAGAAAAAGAGAAGGATTTCTTTTTCGCTGCCACAAATCGTGGGGACGTCCCACACCCTGAAGATGTCTCTAAGCCGGGCTCTGGAGTTTATTTGAAAAAAACACGCCACCTATGTGGTACTAAGATTTTATGTCTTTGGCATGAAAGATGCCAAGTGTTCTTCCAGCTTCATCAACCACCTCGTATGCAACGTTGCCAACCGACCTAAGAATTTTTCCTTTGATAAATTTAGGAGACAACTTGGCTGAGAATCGTTTCGTAGCATCGCTTTGGGAGAAATTTCGAACAAAAACTGTCTGCATTGGTTCCAGTTTTCGGACGCGGGAGCGTAGATTATAACGAGCGGCGCTCTTATGGTATGCTGCTCTTAGATTGCTTAAAACTTTCTCTTGAAGCAAAGAAGAACGATCGGAAGAATATCGAATAAATGGATCAAATTGGAAATCAGGAACAGAACGAAGTAATTTATAGGTTGATCCATGGGATACTATATGTTTGCCAAAAACTAAAAAGTGTGGGGAAAATTTTGTAGAATCGTGTATTACATTACACAAGGAAGTTCTAATTTTGGGGAGGTGCAGATCCCAGTCTTGATGCGAATCTTTTAAAAAGGAACGAATCGCTGAAAGAATGGACCGATTTACTCGCTCTGATGCGTTGCATTGCGGCGAGTATATTGGGGTAAATGTATGATGAACGCCGTATTTTCTTAAAAATTCCTTAAACTTGTTAGATTTAAAAGAAGAGCCGTTATCCGAAGCCAGATATTCGGGTACACCATACACACTAAAAACTCGATTTTCCAAAAATTTAATTGCAAGCTCAGCAGTTGAGTTGCGAAGAGGTTCAATTAAAACGTATCGTGAAAAATGATCGAGAACAATAAATATATACGATTAATTCAGTAAATTATTTGTGATATAACATCACCCCGATGGAAAATCTCCCATCAAGAATAATATAAGAACTGAATCTAAAAAATTATGGTGCAAATTATGAAACTTTTTGCAATCCATACAATTTTAGAGCGATCTAGTTTCGAACCAATGAGAAAATTTTTTAAACTTTAAAAAAGTTTATCATTCTCATCAGGGCTAGCCGACTAGATAAACTCTACCAAAAAATGTTAACGCTAATGATTATAAACCAAAAATTGGGTTACAACTCTAGCGAAGTGTAAAAACAAAAAATTTACATAAACATACATTTAATAAATTCAGGTTTAGTCAATTAATTTCTCTGGTGATCACTGTTTTGTTATACTCTAGATTTTCTAGTATTGAATAACAAAATTGTATCTGTGAGAAGAAGATGACTAGTCTTCACTTGTGTCTATTGACACATGATCAACAATTAATTCAGTAAATTATTTGTGATATAACATCACCCCGATGGAAAATCTCCCATCAAGAATAATATAAGAACTGAATCTAAAAAATTATGGTGCAAATTATGAAACTTTTTGCAATCCATACAATTTTAGAGCGATCTAGTTTCGAACCAATGAGAAAATTTTTTAAACTTTAAAAAAGTTTATCATTCTCATCAGGGCTAGCCGACTAGATAAACTCTACCAAAAAATGTTAACGCTAATGATTATAAACCAAAAATTGGGTTACAACTCTAGCGAAGTGTAAAAACAAAAAATTTACATAAACATACATTTAATAAATTCAGGTTTAGTCAATTAATTTCTCTGGTGATCACTGTTTTGTTATACTCTAGATTTTCTAGTATTGAATAACAAAATTGTATCTGTGAGAAGAAGATGACTAGTCTTCACTTGTGTCTATTGACACATGATCAACAATTAATTCAGTAAATTATTTGTGATATAACATCACCCCGATGGAAAATCTCCCATCAAGAATAATATAAGAACTGAATCTAAAAAATTATGGTGCAAATTATGAAACTTTTTGCAATCCATACAATTTTAGAGCGATCTAGTTTCGAACCAATGAGAAAATTTTTTAAACTTTAAAAAAGTTTATCATTCTCATCAGGGCTAGCCGACTAGATAAACTCTACCAAAAAATGTTAACGCTAATGATTATAAACCAAAAATTGGGTTACAACTCTAGCGAAGTGTAAAAACAAAAAATTTACATAAACATACATTTAATAAATTCAGGTTTAGTCAATTAATTTCTCTGGTGATCACTGTTTTGTTATACTCTAGATTTTCTAGTATTGAATAACAAAATTGTATCTGTGAGAAGAAGATGACTAGTCTTCACTTGTGTCTATTGACACATGATCAACAATTAATTCAGTAAATTATTTGTGATATAACATCACCCCGATGGAAAATCTCCCATCAAGAATATCTCCCATCTCCCATCCCAATCTAGAGTATAACAAAACAGTGATCACCAGAGAAATTAATTGACTAAACCTGAATTTATTAAATGTATGTTTATGTAAATTTTTTGTTTTTACACTTCGCTAGAGTTGTAACCCAATTTTTGGTTTATAATCATTAGCGTTAACATTTTTTGGTAGAGTTTATCTAGTCGGCTAGCCCTGATGAGAATGATAAACTTTTTTAAAGTTTAAAAAATTTTCTCATTGGTTCGAAACTAGATCGCTCTAAAATTGTATGGATTGCAAAAAGTTTCATAATTTGCACCATAATTTTTTAGATTCAGTTCTTATAATATATACGAATTGCCACCTTTTGAGCGTGGGTATGGTCCAAGAAAATCTACATACAGTTTTTGAAATGGGAGAAAAATATATGATGGATCACCCATGGGTGGTCGTAGGGTGATATTATTGGCTTTACTACTCTTGCAGGTATCGCAGTTGGCAACATATTTTCTGACATCTTCCTGCATCTTAGACCAATAATACTGCCTTCTTAAGAATTCTAAAGTTTTAGCAGCTCCAGCATGCGCTGAGAATGGTGAATTGTGAGCTCGTTGAATGAGAGTGGTTTGAAGAGCTTTGGGAATGACAAGCTTCCATTGAGGGATGTCAGTCAACTCAGCGTCATTTGACAAAATGTTAATGTAAACTTTTCCATTGACAAGTTTCATATTCAACACTTTGTCAGTTACGGAGCTAACTAAGGTCGAATAGTCATCATCATGAAAAGCCTTATCATCCAGGTCCACATGCAATGGGGGAACATCTGTATCGTCCAGAATTTTAACTTCAGCAACAGTTTGCTCTCCAAACATACGCGAAAGTGCATCTGGAACATGATTTAGAGCGCCTTTACGATACTCAATTTCAAAATTAAAACCTTGGAGCTTTAAACTCCATCGCGCAAGTCTTCCAGTTAGATCTTTCTGACCCATGAGCCATTTGAGACTACTATGGTCAGTAATTATGGTGAATGGTAATCCTTCAATATATGCTCTAAATTTTTTTATGCTTAACACTGCAGCTAAACATTCGAGCTCAGAAACACTGTAATTTCGTTGCGCGGCATTAAGCTTTTGACTCATATAGGCTATAGGTCTCTCAGTACTATCATCAGCTATCTGAAATAACACACTTCCTACACCAGTACTGCTGGCATCGCACTGTATGTAAAATCTTCGTTTAAAATCTGGATTTACAAGTACTGGTGCAGTAATCAAAAGGTTCTTCAATTGATCGAATGAATTTTGAGTCTTTTCAGACCAGGTAATTTTTTTGGACTTCTTCAAGAGCTCAGTGAGTGGTGCTGCTACGGTTGAATAGTTTGGAATGAATCTGCGGTACCAACCGGTTACACCAAGAAATCTTCGAATCTGCCTTACGGTCTTAGGAGTTGGAAAACTAGCAATTGCTTTAACCTTATCACTGTTGACACGCAAACAACCGTTACCTACTATGAAACCTAGATACTCTATTTCTCGCAGGCAAAAGTGACTCTTTTCAATGTTGATGGTAAGTCCAGCCGCTTTAAGTCGACTTTCAACTTCCGTCAGCAATGCTATATGCTGCTCAAAAGTTGCAGAAGTTATCAATAAATCGTCTAGGTAAACAAAGACACGGTCATGGAGTTGATGAGGGATTACTTTATGCATCAAACGACATAAAGTTTGCGGAGCGTTGCATAACCCAAAAGGCATTACTGTAAACTGGTATAACGGACGTCCAGGTACCGTAAAAGCAGTTTTATCTCTCGATTTTGACTCCAAAGGGATTTGCCAAAATGCGTCTTTAAGATCTAAGCTGGATATATAGGTTGTTTCACCAAGTCTGCTAAGTAAACCATTAATAATTGGTAAAGGGTAAGCATCTTTGTGAGTGACTGAATTTAAACGTCGTGCATCTAAACAAAGACGGGTCTTTCCATTTTTCTTCCTTACTAGTGCCATTGGTGAGCTCCATGCGCTGACGCTTTCTTCAATCACGCCAAGTTCCAACATACGGTCGAGTTCAGCATACATTTCTGCCTGAACTGCCGGAGAAACTGCGTAATACCGTTGCTTGATAGGTGTTGCGTTATCAACATCGATAGTATGCTCAACTAAATGTGTACGTCCTAATCCCAATTGATTGAATGAAGGTAAAGATTTCATAACCTCTGATATCTTAAGTTGCTGATAGGGGTCTAAATCATGTTTCATGTCATCCGTGGACAGCTCATCTATCGTATGGCTTGATTTCTGTTTAGGAGAACAAGGCGTAACATCATTGCTTAACATTGGTTTTAATCCAAATGCATTCCAGAAGTCGATACCTAAGTAAACCGTTTGTGTTAAAGAAGGAACGATATAAAATTTGATAGTTCGAATTTTATTTAGATAATGAACGCTGGCGGAAATATAACCGAAAACTCTCTGTTTCTGACCACTGGCTGTGCAGATACTAGATGGGAAGGAATGAAATTCCACATGGGGATTTGTTAAAAATTTTTCGGATCCAGCTCCTAGAACACTTATTGAGGCTCCACTGTCCAAAAGTCCACGAAGTCTTTCACCACCCATCTTAATGTCTGCATAAGGACGTTGATCGTAAGGGTCAGATGTGACATCAAGAACTGTTTCACTAACAATTTTTTTAAGATGTCGTCTATGCTGAAAATATTTTAAAGATCGCAAAAATCTGGATTTATCAGATTTGATTTTTGATTGCTGATTATAGAGTAAGGGTTCAGAAATGTCGTAATCAAGGGGTAGATGTTCAGCATTTATGTTGGAAGAAACTTGGTTGAGTTGTGAAGTTGATTTTTGTAGATGATTCTCTTCAGTTCGGGATCCGTGTGGAATGCAGCATTGATCTGCTCTCTGGAAATTATTGGTTTTCGGAGGTAGGAGCTCCCAGTCACTCTCACCTCCTGTGGCAAGTTTCCCGGATAATTTAGAGGGCATGTTGGACATTGTGGTTTTAAAATTTTAGATCTACCGCAGTCATAACAAAATTTCTTCTGCAAGCTAATTGGATAATTTTTAAACATGTGCTCTGCGTTTTCACAGTTCCAGCAGGCATCTGTATTCAAGCAGCTATTGTGGCAATCTTGTATTTTGCCAATGTAGGTGTTAGTTGGTAGTGTACCTTGTATATCATTAGCACTATCCATCTCTTTAAGTGGTATTAATTTGCATGTTGACATAAAGGTGTCAGGAGCTTCGCATACCTCGCTAATGTTATTTCTTGGGTACATAGCTAACTCAGGGATGTAACTAAGTCGTTGCCACGTATCCTCGATGATGGTACACTTGCGCACTAATGCGGCTAGCGAGGTGAATTCTTCGCTTGCTAGTGCAATTTGTAAACCTTGCCTCATGTTTCGCATAACAATACCAAGGAAATCCATATCCACTAACGGTGTTCGAAGAGGAAGACTTAATTTTTGCATATCTTGGTAAAAATCGAGAAACAGTTCTCGAGTATTTTGTTTACGATTTTCTAATGCATGGCGTATATCCATGTCCGTACGTCTGTCTTGGAAACGTTCGATTAATCCAAGTCGCAATTCATCCCAGGTACAGTGCCCCATACGCTCCAAATACACCCAATAAAATTCACTCGCGACACCCTGAAGTACTACGTGGATGTCGGTTACTAGTTGTTGCCATGGCATTTCATATGATGCAGCGAGGCGCTCAAGTCGAAAGATAAATCTTTCAACTGGGATATCTGCAGAGGACCCATTAAAAGAAATATTCCATCGATGAAGACTATATTCACGCCGAATATCTGCTATGTGTTGGTAAGACGGAGGTGATGGATTGTTTAGGGCTTCAATATTTGTCGGTGGAGGGGTTACCATTGTCATTCTTCAAAGTTTAAATTACGAGGAAGAAAATAACAAATTTTACAACTACAATAACGGTTTGTGGCTATCTGTGAAAGTGATTTGATTTTGGCTAATTTGATTATGTTCTAATGTTCTGTGTAAATTATCGTTAGACAATTAGTTAAAAATTATTTGATTTTTCAACAAAAACAAACAAGAAAAAATCGTAGCAGATAAAAAAAATAACACAAATTCTACTTAATATATATTAATATTAAAGAAAAATTTTCACAAACCTAAGATAAGTATATATTTACTTATATTCTTTTTTTTTCATGAAATAACTAACCTTGAACTAGTAAAAACTTAAAGAATATAAACATAAAAAACATAAACATAAGATACTACAGCAAAAATAGTGAATGATTTTGATTTGTTTTTTTCAAGTGTTGAATTACTTAAAATGTTACAAAAATACTACATACAAAATTTTTTTATTAAATTTATAATATTATTTTTTTAAATTATGTTGTGGAAACTTGATATCTACATACATATTTCTATTTCTTTATTTTATATTATAAGAATAACGATGTAATAATAAAATTGTTTTCTTCAAATCTTTGACCAAAAAAAATACATAAAAACCTAAAATTCAAAAGATACTGAAAAAAATTATATGTTAAATATAATAATTATATTCGTATCAAAACCCAATTTTAAAAATCCTAATATATGCACTTATATTAGAATTGTTTTTGTTTTTCTAAAACCTAATATTTTATTTAATTGATTCATATTTATATTTCTACAATAACAAACAAAATTAAATTAAAAAAAATAACCATAATAAAACAAACAACAAACGATAACTATTGTAATTTGATTTTATAATTTAATTGCATAAAACCATCAAGAAAAGAAATTTTCTTAGCTAAAATTAAATGACAAAATCTTCTTATGACAGAACAAATAATTGAATAGTAATTCTTGATTTAATTAATTTTTGTTGTTTAAATTGATTTGATCAAATATGTTATTAACTAATTAATTTTCTATGATATCTAACCAAGCAAAAATTTACGATAAAAACGTAACTTAAATCTTAACAAAATAATATAAACGATTATCATTAACTCGACAGTAATGCCCAAAATTACTAACAATAAAACATTAAATTTTCAAAATAAACAAATTTTATTTTATTCAATACATGTAATAAAAATAAATTCAACTATATAGAATTAGGTGTGAGATAAGATTGTCAATTCCTGAGTAAAGGATAGGAAAAGGAAATGGATATAGCAGAAATAGATATTTAACAGATGAAATTTTAATAAACCTAGAAATTCTGCCTATCAAGAAATGGATTCACCCCAACTAACAACATCGATCAAAACACCGAAGTGGACTGATTGCTGCGGGAGTAAATTCATTCATGCCAAAATTTTGATTAAAGACCAATGCAACATAATTGTAAATAGAAAAATATATATCGCAACTAACACTACTGTTCAAAACACCGAAGTAGACAATGTAAGTGCGAGCGAACATATTTTCAACAAGATAATAAGAGCAACCGAAGAATGTTAACCGATCTGACAATACTGGTCAAACACTAACGTGGACAATGTAAGTCCGCGGTTAAAATTCCTTAACCACTCTTAAGTCTTAAATAAATACTGAATATAAAATGCTAGAGTATGAAAACATAACAAACATTGTGAAATCACGATACCGCGGATATCACAATGCGATGCCACCATCGATTGGACTAGCATTAGATGATTTTCTACTAAAGGATTGTGACCACTTAAAACGAGGAAATCTACATTGACAAATGGAATTCTTAATGCGAGGTCACTGTGGGAAGCGTTGTTTAAGGACTAATGGCTTAGAAGTAAACGAAAAATAAATAACTTTGGTGTCAGAGAAAGATAGCATGAACATTCATGCAAACGCAGAATTAAATAAAACTTACAAAAGCCATGTTAAATGGCTTGAATTGAGCTAATTTTGGGCGCCATCTGATACAAGCGGATAAGGCTAAAACTAAAGTGGAATTTGAACTGAGAAAAATAGAAAAATATCCGCTGTATCGGAAAATAATCGAAGGACAACCTTGAGGCAGCAGTCTTTTGCTCCGGTCTTAAGCTCTCGGCCTGGGTCGTGGTTTGCCTCGTTGTGCCTTTGATATAATGGGACTGCTTTTTAAGAAATTTATTTGAATATACAATACTAATGAGGGGACAGCCATTTGAAACCCCAAACAACACGATGGACGAAAGTCAGCAAGGAATCCCAGGGAATTGGCACATCTCACTCACACCATTTATAAAAAAAAACTAACACATATCAAAAATTAAAAAAAATTACTCAAAAGCCAAACAATTGCAACACAAACATACATGACGTCTTAATACTAATAACCGTAATAATATTAATAAAATCGTTTACCTTTTTAACAACCACCGTTCTGCGATCCAGGCTGATAGATATCCTCAATAAAATGTACTCGGGCCAATTGGAATGAAACACTATCATGTATATTTTCAATAATATTTTTTTCTCATTTATTTGCACAAATTATTTTTTTTCTTTTTAAGTTCACAATAACTAAGTTTAGTTTAATTTTGGTTTAAAGTTAGGGTTTTTATTTTTTTAATTAACTGTTAATAATATTTGTTGTTTTTATCCTATGCATAAGTATATACGCTTGTTTAACTGTATTATCTTTATATATATTTTTTGTATGGTTTATTTGACCATAAACAATTTAAACTGCCGTGCTAAGCACAGAGGTGTTAAGTAACATCATAATTTGTTTGTTAAAAAAAAATGAGTTGTGAATTTAGTATTTTTGATTCAAACTCAATTTAAAAACGTTTTGGTCTTTTTGATTTTACTTATTATTTTTTTTTTATGACACAAAACTGTTAAGTTAATTTCAAAGACAAAGTCAAACCAAATTCATTAATTGTTTCTTAAGTACAAATAACAAAAATCACCACTATTTTCACAAAACCAATTGATTAATAAATATAAAACCATAAAAACACAATAGAACTTCTTCACACAAACTTAAATGCACCCACAAACAAAAACAAATAACAAACAAAATAACAAATAATAAAAAAAATGGAATTTAAGTGGAGCAAACGTCCACTTCAAAATTCCTAACCAGACTCCTCGATTGAAAATTTTCACCCGTCCGTTTAATTAATGAAGAAAATCATGTGATGGTTATCTAGCCAATCATAATCATCACATCAGGCTTGTATCACATATCATTTAGAAAATGTACTTACATGTATTATCAAACGCAAGCAAAAAAATGCTGTTTTACAGTAAATGTAATTATAATCCATTAATTTTGCAAAATTAAAGTCAATGAATTATAATACATGAACCAGTATATCAAGGTTTTCTCAACTTCTCGTAATATGGTGATATTAAAGAAATTAAAGAAAACCTGGTAAAGCATTCTTGCCCTCGCTTTGATCTTACAGGAAGCAAATCAAATAAATGAAGTATATGGGATATTGAAGAAAATAATTTTGATTTAGAAATATAGAATAATTTAGGAATTTGTTCCAAATGAAGTTTAGGTTGATTAATTATTGGAAAGGTTCAAATTTCAATCTGTTGTGACGAAGAAAAAGAGAAGGATTTCTTTTTCGCTGCCACACATCTTCATTTTGGATGCAAGTAAATTGCGTCAATAGCGATGTATCGCATGATACTTCGTAGGAGTCAAACGAATCCTCCATTGTTTGTGATTCAATATTAGAGCACGACCGGTCTTGACAATTTGTGCATGACAAAGAACAAAACAGACCGACTTTTTTGCAACCACATTTAGCACTGCATCCCTTTTTGCAGTTGCAAAAAATAGTGTTCAGCAGTTTTTCCGGCGCAGGTGGAAGTAAAGTTTGAACCGGCTCTAATATATTGTTGACCAACTTCCAACCCCAGTCTGTAGGGTCTAGCTGATAACCAAGCCACACTTGAACTTGGTAATATACTCGAAAAAGATGTTGGTGAGCAGCAACTGAGGTTGGAGGAAGACAAGCTAATTGAACTTGTTTTTTATTTTTAGTATTTTTAACGAAACATGCATATCGATGCTTATCTAAACAGGTAGTTTTTTTAGGAGCTCCGTACATAGAAAGAAGAAAGCGGATGCCGTTGGTATTACTTTCTTGTTGAGTTGAATTACTCTTTTTAAAAACTTCAGCACATTGAATTAAATCTTGTTTTTCAAACATTTTGAAAACTGCTGTTTTACCCCTCCTGTAAAATGCAGATGTCGTATCACAGCCAGTTATTGCGTGTAAAAATAGTACATGATCTTGAAACTTTACAAAAGTAAATAAACTTTTTGATGAATATATATCTGATTGATGCTGAGCTTTTCCTGGTTTTAAGAAAAAAATAGTTTTTTCAGTTGGCGTTCGAGCAGTGAGTAATACAAGTAAGTCAACAGCTCCAGTGGAAGGTTTTAAAAAATTAGCATAGCAATCTCGATGATACTTAGCTTCAGCAGCAACTAAATCATATTCAAATTCGACTCGAGCAAGAACAGCTTTTGCTAACGCATCGTCACGAGTCCGAGCTGTTTTCAGAATTGAATCTTTAAATTGAAGTGTACTTGCTTGGCTGATTCGACGCCGAAAATCTGAGGATTTTTTCTTTCATACTCTTCATTTAATTTCTCCCCACAAAATAAGCATAGTTCTTTGAAACAAAAAGCTGATTCACTGATACGTGATCTAGTACGAGGAGGACTTCCTGTGGATGTACTGGCTTCTTGTTCTTCACGTTGTCTTTTATTAGCTGCAGCAATAGACGACTTTCGAGTATAATTTTTACGGCAATTTTCATGTATTGTCACAGATTTCTGATTTTTGAGATATTCCGAAAAATCATCAGCTCTTTCGATACTTGCATTAATTAATGTCTTCATACCACGTTCAACAGTAACAACTTCACTTTCAGTTAAAAGTTTAGCACAAATAAAACAATATTCAGACATTTTTAATATAAAACTCAAAACAGCACAATATAGGTTAGGATAAACACGTGTTTTCACTATAGAGTGAGGCTCAAGACTAACGGTATTTCATTTATTATAGCAGGTATACGACCCTAGCCACGCACACAATAGAACAAGAGACAGATGTCTCGAAGTTACACTGGCTTAAAAATTAAGGGACTGGGTTTCATTTTACCTGATATTAATACGCTAACGAAAAATTTTGTGGAGCCTAAGGCTTTTTTATTCGAATTTTGATTGATTTCAAATTTTTAGTGCTAACTGATATTACTGTAACTTAGGTTTTAGAGATTTTTGGGGATTTTTCGGATCATAAATAAAAAAGTTATTATATACGAAAAACTTTTTATATACATATGCATTAAGCATTGCATGCATTTAATGCATAAGTTTGCATACATACAAAAACGAAATTAAAAATTTATTTTATTTTTTTATATTTTCTTTTTTATATATTAGCTATCGAACAACGAACATCAAAAACGAAACTTAAAAATTTATTTTTTTTTTATATTTATTTTTTCTCATCTCAGTTAGTTGATTTCATTTTACCGTTAGTTTTATATATATTATATAAAATATAACAACTCTAGATGTATATACGTGGCGTACTCATGCATATTATGACGATAACAACTTTTATAACTTTTTGAATCGTTATATCTCAGAAACGGTGGCTTGTAAGAAAAAAAGTATTGATACATTTTTTATAGATAATTTTATGATCTACAATTTTTGTCTGAGATACTTTTATGATAAAACTTACCGTTTTGCTGAAAATCGCGAAAAACTCATTTTTTTGACCTTTGACCTTGAATAAAATTTTTTCCATACACGGGAATGATGGGGAACTTCTAGACATTGTTTATAATTATGTTTTGAACAATTTCACTGAAATTCAGCTTGTTGGGACTTTATGTAACTTCACTCTCATTTTTTGGTCTAAATTGACCGGACTACTAATCAGTTAAACGGAAACTATTTGTATTATTTGCAGATTCACTTAAAAATGCTTTAGCGCAAGAACGAGAATCAAGTATGATAACGTGTAGCGAATCCGAGCATGAACATCCGAAAATAACGAAAGGACAGAAAAAATTACCGAATGTTAATGAACAGTTTGTACAGGACGAAGCTTTAAAGAATAGTTTGTTACAACAAAAAGCAATTAATGAAGATGTCGTTTCATTAGACATTATCAACATCAATACTAATGGTTGTTAAGCATTAATAAATTATGGTAGAATATGTAGTTATTTTAATACAAATAATTTTAGATAATGAACCAGGTTATACCAAACATATAACTGAAATTGGAAAAGTTGTCGTAATCAGCAGCGACTCATCACACGGCAATATTTCATCTTCACCATCTACGTATTTATCTTACACAAACGCAGCTGTTGAAACTAGTAGACAAGTTACAAATGCAAATTATCCAGAAAATAAAATTGACCGACGAGAATATGATTATGGTTTTTCGGAATCAGCTCAATATAATGGTATAGTGCTTATTATTTTTAAAGTAGTAATTTTTTATAATAATAATACATAATCGTAAAATTTTAATTTAAGTAACTATCATTGAAAGCATAATATAAGAATAGAAATTTTGGTACAATACTACTGTTATACTACTTTTGCGGCTGTATATACAAAAAGAGCCAAAAAGATATAAAAGATATACCTATAAAAATACCTATAAAAAGATATACCTGGGCTATTATTTTGAAAACGTACATCGAAAAAAAAACAACTATTTTTTAAAAATCTGAAATTTTGATATGTTGTTGGTATTGACGAAAGGAAAAAAGTAATTTCTGCTTTTATTTTTTGTGTACTCGGAATCGGAGTTATGCGCGGTTGAATTTTGAGGCTTTTTCACGTAGTTTTTGGTAATGGTGGCAATGTTTTGTGAATAGGTGCCACAAATTTCATCCGACTTACGTATATTTTTGCAAGTAAAAAGGAAAATAATTGAATAATTGAAATAAGTAAGTTTAAAATTAATAACTTTTCTCTTTTCCGCTAGGCGGCGCGTAAAACCTTGGTTTACTTCAAAGCTCATATCTCAAAAAGTAGGCTTTTTTTTTTTTTGTTTTTCACAAATTTTAAAGTAAACATATGCAGCTATGAAATTGAGAAATAAAAAGTCAGCAATTCAATATGGATTTTTTCTTACGATTTTTAAAGTTTGGTATATGAAAAATTCACATGTGTTTTTTTATTAAGTTAATAATCCTGTACTAAATGTGGATCTAATAAATTAAACATTTCATATTTTAACACCTGCAATAAATTTGAACCATTTTTTGTGTATTTCCGATTGAGAAACAGGTTTTTATTCAGAATAAGAATTGGAGATCCCAATGATCGAAGATTTTGTTATAATTTCAACATCACCAACACTAACATTAGAAAAAAACATTAAAAAAATATTTTTCCTATAAACATTATAATTTAATCAATATTATAAATAAATACATTAAAAAATTAATTTATATATTTTTTTTTGCCTTTAAATTGAAATATTTATGATCATCAGAAAAAGAAAACATTTTGGCAATTATTTTATCGGGTGTAGTGCTATCCGGTAAAAAACAGTGGAATCCTTGAGTTCTTTGTTTTCTTCCAAGAACATTTCGTAGATGTCGGTGAGGTTCCATAACACCAACCGCTTTGATTTCTTAATTTTTGTCGATCCTTCTGTAATAGTAACAACATCTTTAAGGCCAGGCATTGTTCTACTAATTTCCTCTGATAAGAAGTATGTTTGAATTTGTTTTACTATATTTTGTGACAAACTGTGGACTTGTTTGCTTTGAGGACAACTGTAAGGACCTACTGTTTCCAACAGATCCATGGCGAATTCTACCAGTCGTCTTGATGCATTAAATTCATCCTGGATACGTTGATTTGACCAAAATTTACGTGGTAGAGTTGTCAACAAAAACACTTGTTTTGATTTACAGCTGGCATCTTTAAACTCTTTTTTAAGGTTCATAAGCCATGATGTATATTCACATTCCTCGTTTGGTGATAACACTTTAACTGAATCTACTTGAAATATTCTTTGACTTATTGCCGATGTGACACTTGCAATTTTTTTATAACTTCCTGTTGTAATATGATTTTGTTTGATAGGAGATTCGGCTAACCTTCCAAGAACATTGTTAATATCTTCTAAAATGTCATTAAGTAGTTCAGGAACTGGTGGAGATATAGTATCAACCGAAACTGGTGATGGATCTAAAGATGCTGGAGGTATTTGAATATTTTCGTTCGTTGGAACATTTTCAACATCCTGATTTATAGAAATAATTTCACTATCAATAGCTTCCGAACATGAAAGCTGCTGTATAGAAAATATTAGTTGCATATGAATTTTTATTCATTTTAATAAAATAATTAAATTTACCTTATTTTTATAGATATAAGTGCGACATGTTTCACATATAAACTGGTCATCACGCAGAGTAAAATTTAGGGTCGCAGCTTTTTGAATAACAGCTGGTGTGACCAGTTTCACATTTTTTGATGTCCGCTGATGATTTTTGAGACCGTACAAGTTACAGCACAATTTGAAAGGCATTTCTATTATTATCTTTTCTAAACGTTATGTCTTCTAAATATTTTGGAATATAATTGATTATAAGGTAATCCAATCAATATATATATACCCTTGAAATAGTTTTGACATAGGTAGAATCAGGCAAAATTAGGTAGGTACAATTTAATATATTTTGATTGGATGCAAGTATAATTTGGTCAAAAACCGTTTGTGGGCGTCATTAGAATTTTAAATGTTAAAATTATGAGTCTCTAATGAGATTTTAATTAGTAAAAAGGGGCTGAATAGACATTTTATAAAATGAATAAACATTTTACACACCCTTTTAATAATTTAAATTCCTTTATTTTACCACTTAACTTAAATTAATTTTTAATAAGTTTTTAACCATTTAGCCGCACAGAAAATGGTTCAAATTTATTGCAGGTGTTAAAATATGAAATGTTTAATTTATTAGATCCACATTTAGTACAGGATTATTAACTTAATAAAAAAACACATGTGAATTTTTCAAATACCAAACTTTAAAAAATCGTAAGAAAAAATCCATATTGAATTGCTGACTTTTTATTTCTCAATTTCATAGCTGCATATGTTTACTTTAAAATTTGTGAAAAACAAAAAAAAAAAAAGCCTACTTTTTGAGATATGAGCTTTGAAGTAAACCAAGGTTTTACGCGCCGCCTAGCGGAAAAGAGAAAAGTTATTAATTTTAAACTTACTTATTTCAATTATTCAATTATTTTCCTTTTTACTTGCAAAAATATACGTAAGTCGGATGAAATTTGTGGCACCTATTCACAAAACATTGCCACCATTACCAAAAACTACGTGAAAAAGCCTCAAAATTCAACCGCGCATAACTCCAATTCCGAATACACAAAAAATAAAAGCAGAAATTACTTTTTTCCTTTTGTCAATGCCAACAACATATCAAAATTTCAGATTTTTTAAAAATCAAAAATTTAAAAATCAACAAAAAAATGTACGTTTTCAAAATAATAGCCCACCTATAAAAATTACAACAGCTACAAAATTATTTGAACTACAACCTCGTAGTAATAATTGTTTTTAAATAATTTCAGGCAAATCATTCTGTACAACTCACAGCGAACGTGAAACAGAAAGCGAGAGACCCGTCGAATCCAATAATAATCGTAACTTTTCATCACGGAATAATATTTATTACGATTCAACACAGTATACAGGTAAAAGTGCCAAGTTTTTGAATTGTTACTTTATATTAATTTTAATAAAATTTTCCGTTTTTCTCAGCTTATGATCAGTACCTGAACAACAAATTAGACGGTATAATTAAAATTTTTACAGAACAATCAAATCAAATAATCAAGAACCAAGCCGATTTGAAAGCTTCAATCGAATTATTAATTAAAAAAATTCCAGCAGTGCCGTCAAGAAGCTTATCACACGATAAACCGCATGATATAGCATTACCGATTAGTACAGCAGAAGAACTGGAAAGTTGCGAATTTAAATTAAAATCAAATCTGGAATTTAAAAATCAAATGGTAAGCACTCAACAAATTTTTTAAATTAAATAACAATTCCTTGGAATATTAACGAATATTTATTTGTTATTAATAGATTGCGTACATGTCAACGTTCGGGGGATCAAATGAGAATGGGTGAATGGGTGTGCTCGTCTTATTATGAAGCAATTTATTGAAGATGACGTGCTAGTTTCATATTCATGGGGAGGTACTGCAGTAAAAAAACCTTTCCTTCCATTTACGGAAATAAGGAACGTAATTATGGTAGCAGTGAAAAAGAAATATACAGAGTATACAGACTACGAAACTAAAAAGTTCTTAAAAGAATGTTTAAAATCGGCCAGTACAAGAATTCACAGAGCATCCGAAAATTTAATTTCAAAAAATTAAAATAGATGTACGAGTAACTTTCAAATGAAAATTATTATTTTTTATAATGGATAACGTTAAATTAATGTAACTAAAAGTATAAATGAAATTGAAATATTAGTTGCAATCATTATCAAAACAAAATATTTCCAAGAGTTCAAATGAAAATTTTGATAATTTTTTTTAATGAATTACGTTTAATCGTAAAATAAACTTTATTATAAATAAAATAAAACTAACTTTTTATACTTTAAAAAATTATGACTTATGAATTTATTAATTAAAAGATATTGGTGTTTAGCTTTAAAACGATAACATGAACGAACCTTAATACCTCAACTTAACATTTTATAATCCCAGAAAATATTCCGCATAATTCATGGTAATAATTAGGTATTTAGAGCCTGGTAAAAATGGGATTACAAAACGTTTCAAATATATAATTTGGTTCTTTTAAACCTGTACGGGTACCTTTTCAAAACGGGTTAATTAAAGCTTTGTGTTTTTAAAACTGAATCAGACAGGCTTTTGCACCGTTTTCAAAAAACTTCAGATTTTTGGAACCTAATGAAACTAGATTCCAGAAAAGATTCTAAAAAACCATCGAATATTTTTAACCATTTAAAAATGGTTTTGAAACAATTACAAAAAAACGTTTCGGGTTTTCTGAAATTGATTAATATAGGTTCTAAAACAGTGTCCACAAATCTTAAAAGTTTTCAAAAACTCGTTCAAACAAGGTTACCAGTGTGGTTTTGTGCGGTATCTACTTGGTGTCTGAAATAAAATTAGAAACTTTTTGGTGTTGATACCAAAGATTTTAACTGGTTTTGAAACAGTTTGGATACTAAAAATTGCTACTTGGGATATGAAAACAACATTCAAGATTAAACTAATATAAGCTTTTTTTATATTTTGATTTGTATAAATTTTGATTTTGTTTTTGATAAATTGATTTCTTTATGTTAGTAAATTAATAGATTAATTGTTCTTTAAGAGATTTCCAAGTGACTATTTTGTTCGTCGCGTAAAATCAGTGTTTCAGTTTTTTTAGGTTTTGAGCTATCCGGCATAAAATAAAATTATAATTATATATTCATAAAAGTTCAAATTATTATAACAATTTTACGTTCATAAGCTAAAAATGAGTTTGAACAAAAATTATTTAAATTAATGAATAATGCAGTCTTTCGTAAAACTATGGAAAACGTAAGAAAACATAGTATGTCAAATTGGTAACAAAGTGGTAAGGTAGATATGGATCTGAAGCTTTAATATCGAAACCGGAATTCAAGTCATCAAGTATTTTAATGAAAATTTAGTTGCTATAGAGCTAAATAAATCTGAAATATATTTTATTCTCTTCCATTTAATTATATCAGCTTTATTTGTATGTTTTTTCGATAATAATAGTATGTATTATTGTATTGTTTTCTAACCTATAGCCTAATGAACTTAACCTATTGTCTAATGAAAATTTTCCTATAAAAAATTATCATTATTCAATTGGTATGACTCCAATTGGTCAAATTGTTTTGATTTCATTAAAATTATTTTCAAATTATAATCACAATTGCTTTGATAAGTTTTGTTCAAAAATCAAATTTTAATTAAAATTCTCTTATTTCGTTTAGTTGAACTTGGTTGATTGTATGAGAAGGGCGTTTTTTATCATCAGGGGTTTTTATTAAGAAATTTGATTTATCAATTAAAAAAATAAAGATTTATTGTTTTAATTGAAGAAAATGTTTTTATTTTTGATAATACACAATTCTTTGTCAGAGAATAAAGTATTGTAATCGATTCGTGAATAATGAATTTTATTCTCTCGCAAATTAAAATTCTTGCTCGTGCCTCGCTCGAATTTTAAACTTTTGCTTGAGAATAAACTACTTCATTATTCACTCATTGATTAAACTACTATTAATAAGCCTATCTACATTGGAATGTGCATTCTAGACTTAGCTAAAACTACAGTTTATGATTTCATGGTGTTACATGATACCGGAATTTCATGAAGTGTTCAATTTGTTACAGATACTGATAGTCTCATGTCAGGGTAAAAAACCTATACCTTCAAACAAATTTGAGCATTATGAGAAACTAGCATTTCCACAATTAACAGGTGTAGACTTTTACGTGTACGTTGTGTAACGATTGCCTAGTTCTTCTCATTAAAAGAATTAAAATACACATATTACCTTTCGAAATGTGTTTATTAACATCCTAACAATTCATCCTTTTCTAAATATCACAATTCATTTTTTTTTCTGAAACAACAACTTAAACTTTTAAATTTGAATATAATCTCTCAAACCGCTGAATAGCGAAAAGCAAAAACAATTAAATATTTTGATATTATATAAAAGAAATTCCAAGTGTGATTTCACAAACAAAAAGAAAACATTTTTGCTGTTAAGTTTAAAGCTAAGAATATTAGTTTCATGGTGAAATTTCCTGTTTTTGTAAAGAAAAATTGTTATAACAAAATAGATTTTGCTTTGCAATATTATAAGTGAACTGAATGTGTTTATTTTTCTCTATAATAATAGACTCAATAGAAAGGATTTCTTTAAAAAGTTTGTATTCCCTTGAGAAAAGAAGTGTGTTAAGGAAGGTTGCAATTAAAGAAACATTAAAATGGCGGAAAAAAGTTTGTATATATGAAAGAGGGAAATAATTTCAAATTTTAAGCTTTTCGAATGTACAACAAACATCAGCATTTAGTACATATCGACGCTATATAATCCATCAATTGGCTAAGTTTGGCAAAATTAATCTTCACCACATCAGATTACTAATCAAAGAAAGGTTAATTTTAACACGGAGGGGATTGTATAAAAGGGGTTAAGGATAACATATTTGAACTAACACGTACGGTGTCTAACGTGTAAATCTGAGGAAAGCAAACCAAGGCGACAGGAAATCGATCTGGGGCAGATTTATGGATACAACCCGAGGACTTCAATCAAGTTCACCAGAGATTAGCTTAGTTTTTTTTAATTTCTATATTTGTTTTATATAAACGTTATGAATTTATTTGTCTTAACAAAATGCTAGTTTAAATACTCTTTGGTAAGAGATTCCCAAACTTGTATTCGTGTGGAATCAATACGTTCATTCATTGATAGATTTTGTCGAATTCTTTTTTTTATGAAATTGGTTAGTCGTATATTAAAAAGGTCCAAGCCAAAATACAGTGGCGAAACAGTTGAAACAAAAATTTCCATGACGAAGAAAATAAAATTTCAAATTAAACATCATGTCCGTCGGTATTGTACATGCGAATGAAGCTTCATTAAATCTTCACTGAAAAATGAAAGAAATTTAAACAGCGCTATCATAACTGCTCTGGAGAATGGTTTATAAACCTCAGTTTATGACGGCAGCAGATGTTCGAGGCAAAAATAAAATTCGATCCCTGTGGTCAAATAATGTGGCATATTAATTCATGCACAATATAAGACCAAGTCCTGCAAACGAGCGTTGGCAATGATTCGACAATTTGGTTTACCTACATTGTGAAATGCCCGATAACAATAAACGAATATATTAATAACGAAACCATAAAAAATATGTAACAACAAATATGTAACCATGAAAAATATGTATCGTTTTATTAAAAGTTTGTAACGTCTACTATATTCGTAATAACAGCATTAAAACCAATTTCCATTTTCTTTTCCATCCATAAAAAATATTTCCATATTCTATTTCATTTTTCACAATAATAATAGTTTAACGGTTTTTTTAAATAACACGAACAGCCTCTAAATTCAAATATCATCAAAAGTAAATAAAGAACGCTTACTCAATGCTGTTTTTGTTTTGCTGAAAAAAAAAGATGAAACGTCAACAAAAAAACACATTTTTTTGGAAAAATTGAATTCAAGTTCTGACTTTCTAAAATAAACAACAAACATCACCTTTTGATTTGTAAAATAAAAAAATTCTTAGTGAATACTTATGGTGTGATTTTGATATAAGTTAATTAGAGAAATAGAATCCAAAAGAAATCGATAACGAAACAGATTTAACAAAAGAATTGGTTGTAAAGGTTTGACAAGGTGTTTGTTTGGTTCTTGATAGAACAAAATTATAAGATGTATAATATAGAATTGTTGCTAAAACAATAAATTAATGAAGTAAAGAAAAATTCGCTATTATCCATTTTTTTATTGTTTTTATGGAATGGTGGAGCGGAATTGTTGTATATTTTAGCCTATGCTGAAGTTCTTTTGGATAACTAGAAATAATAAAGTGTAACGTCCGCTATATTCACCTAAACAATAATAAAACCAATTCATCTTCTTTTTCTAATTCAATAAAAATTTATTTCCATAATTTCAGTTCATTTTTACATTAATAATAATTTCAAATTTTCCAACGGCCAGTTCAATTTCGAATAACAATTATAAAAAAATAAACGAACGCACCAGTTGTATTTTCATTTCTAACGAACAGATGTCGTTACTCAATTTTGCTTAATCTTGGGGTTGCACGATTTCATTAAAAAAAAAAAAGAAAAACGAAATGTCGAAGAAATCACATTTGGGCATTCATTCGATTTTTACTTTTGAAATGAATTAAATGGTGACTTCTTCACAATTTTTTTTGCTAATGGTGGTCTCTTCGATTTCGTGATTTAAGTTAACAATTGGTGTACTAATTGAAAATAATAATTAAAATAAAAATTTGTGCAATTTGTTAAAAGTTTTGTATCTCTTAATTTATTAAAAAGATGAATTGACCATGTTGTGAAGTGCTGTATGTATTGTCTCTGATAGTATCTGTGTGCCTCGTGTTAGGCAGGATATATCGCTTAATTGCCTTGTGTTAGGCATGAAATACTATCAGCTTATATGTCTCGTGTTAGGCAGAACATTAAACCATATTATCATTTTCAACATGTAAGCCTGTTAAGCTTAATATAAATCATAATTCTCATCAATTTATGATATCAACTAATTATATCAGCTGTATGCCCTGTGTTAAGCATACTACATTATTATTTCATCATATTCAACATGTACACGGCTGTTAGGCCTAATATATCATCATAGTTATCATCAATTTGTCATATCAACTCAGTATTATCAACTGCTTTATGTATCATCATGTACCATCAATTTGTTATATTAACTGAATGCTATACAACCTGATAACTGGATAAACCATGCGGATGCATACACCAGTCAACTGTCATCAATAGAAAACCAAGTAAATTCATTTTTTTTGTATATTATTATTAAGACAATTTTTATAATGGTAATGCCAATGTTGGGCTAAAAAACCATTTTTTTTATATAAGGAGTTCCCACCTCAAGAGTCGTTTGGGACATTTTTGGTTCCCGGTAATATACGTGTAAATTTCCTTTATTTTTTTTGTGATAAAAGTCCCAGCCGCAATAAAGTGGCAATCTACTATAAAAGGCAAATGATAAAGTAAAGAGTTTTCAACGAAACATCACTAGGAAGGAAAGATTATCAGTGTAGTAAACGGTTAAGTTGTGGTAGCGTCGTATGGCAGTTTTTCGTTCCTTTGCTGGCAGAACATATACATAAATTGATAAGTACGGAAGCGACCAAAACCAGGACGAACGTAGCTGTAATTATAGAGGACCTCAACAGTCAGCAAATTTGAAGATAAGTCTTTCTTTGTATTTTATTTTTGATAAACATATATATACATATAATTAATTATTATTATTATTACCGAATAAAATTTAAATGTTACGCTAGAAACGACAATTAAGAGATTTCCAAATTCAACACTCGTCATTGGGGACTGAGTTGATATCCCGCATCCGATTTAATTTCTTTTAGTAATGGTAATATTTTTGTTGGTGTGTTATTAAAAGTCCAATTTGATTCACATAGTGAATACTAATAATGCGTGGCGCCGAAACAGGGACGGACCTTATAAGAACCGGAATAACGGTTTTGACATTAAGTTATTTTTGGAAACCAGTTTTGATAAAATTTTGGCGCAAAACTGATTTTGCATTTTTTTTCTTTATTTGTTTGAAAACTGGTTTTGGAAATTTTAATAATAAAGGTATTTTTGTTTTTGATAAAACCAGTTTTGGCTAGTTTTATGTGCAAAATATATGCAAATATTGCATATCTAATTTTTACTGGTAAACCAACTTTGATTTTTTTTTGTAATTGATATTTTGGGTACAAAACCAGTTATTGGATTTCGTATTATTTTTTTTTTTTTTTTGAATTTTTTTTATTGTTGTAATGTACAACTCAATCAGGAGGTTTCAGGGGGTGCGAAGGAGGTTTCGACCAGGGGGGTCGGAACCGTGGGTGAATGAGGTGGATGAGAGAGCGTATGTGGAGAGAAAGGAGAGAATGGATGAGGCGAGGAATGTGGTGGAAGGAATAATGAATGTGGTTATGGATGAGGTGAAGAATGGGATATTTTTGGAGATAATGGATGACATAGTGGAGGAGCAATGGGAGGAGATATTGGATGGGATGGTAAGTGATATAATGAATGAGTGCGTGAATGAGGAAGCGAATGAGACGAATGTGGTGAATGAGGAAGCGGATGAGATGGAGTGCGTGAATGAGGAAGTGAATGTGGAATTACTTAAAATTACAATAAATAAAATATTCCTCATTAAAACTAAATTATTTTATTTATATCCGTGAAATACATACAATAAAAACTCAAAGTAACTAAATTTAATTTGATTCCAAAATTGTCTTCGTTCAACTTTCAAAACGTCCAACTGAACAAAAAAACAATGTTAGTACATTTATTAAATTGATAAGTTGTTTAAGGGAAGCTTTTTTCAGGTTTGATATCTTTATGAATTATTCCTCGACCATGCAAATATTCTAATCCATCAATTAATTGTGTAAAATATTTATGCGCTTGAAATAAAGGTAGCTTTTTTGTTGGTACAGAGTCTAACATTTCTTGTAAACCCCCGACACAGTACTCCATAATCAAATACATTTTTTGTTTCGCATTGTACAACACATCCAAAAGTTCAATTACATTTTTATGTTTTAATATGCGATGTAACTGTATCTCTTTCCTTACATTTTGTTCCACATTTGGAATCCGACGCAATTTTCTTTTTTGTCAATATTTAAAGAACATAATACAAAAATATTAGCAATTCGTACATAACCAAACAATTTATTTGTACACAACCAACCTCAATTTCATTATTTTTATTTACCTTCACAGCTCTTCTGCTTAACGTTTCAGAGTCTAATGCTTCCTTCACTTTTCCGTAAGATCCTTATCCTAATATTGTTGTGACCCACTCACTTTTACACCCGCTCACTTTTACAGTCTTTGTACACATTACACACTCGGTGTATGTTGCACTATTTCTAAACACATTACACTCCCGGTGTGTATTGGTTTAAGATTTCTTAATTTAAAATAGCTTACATATAATTTTCATTAACTGATTTTGTTTCAATTCTAAATTTTGTTTTGATTTCTTTGTTTATAAATGCTAAATTGCATTTTATATCACGTACACCAAAATTATGTGTTTCCATTGGTGGAAACACATTGGATTTTGTTTTGAATTAATCGAATGATACTTTATTATTATGGAGTGGGGAAAAATGTATAAAACACAGGACACAGTATATTTGTGTTTTTATTGTTTTCAATTAATAAATTTTAAAGTGGTGTTAAATAAAGTATTTTTTTAAATTACCTACAGTATTTTTGTGTTTTTTCTTAATTCTGTTCTCTTAAAAGCTTACTTTAGGAGAATAGGAACCAACATTTCTGGCGACCTTGCCAGGGGCCATCAGCGAACAGCCAGTACCAACCACGCAACCATCCAGTCCAGAAAAATTTTTTTTTTTTTAACAAAAATAGTGTTAATAGTTTTACTACGAAAATTTCATCAAGTTTTGCTGGTTATTAAGTCATTTAAAGTGAATAATTATTTTTTTTTGAAAAAGTCAAGAAAAAATAGTTTTGCTACGAAAATCACATCAAGTTTTGCTGGTTATTAAGTCATTTAAAGTGAATAATTATTTTTTGAAAAAGTCAAGAGAAAATAGTTTTGCTAGGAAAATTTCATCAAGTTAAAGCCAAGAAAAAGTTTTTATAAAGTCATCTATCGACTCTCATTATTCGAGGAGGTACGGTGAATTAGTTCATATTTAACCTAGCATTACTGAGTATTTCACACAAAAATTTAATTTATTTTGAAATTTTTTTTTGCTTTTTATTAAATAAATTAAAACGAATGAAATAAGTATTAAATTTGTTAATTTAATAAAAATGTTTTATTTTCTAACAACTTTTTTTTTTAAATATAAAAATCAGACCGGATATAACATATAACTACCGTCAGTGAAAAATTTTTATATTTAAAACTAGTGGTGATAAGAAATTTAGAAAACAGTGTTACGAAGCTAATACTCTAATTTCATGATAGTTGTAAAGCTGTTGATCCGTTTTTTTTATTGGGACTCGCCCTGCTTTCCCACCCGCATAATATTTGCCTGGACCGAACTTCCATAATCATTTTCGTTTTACCCTTTAAATATCATTTCCTATATGCAAATTGTAGTCATTGAATGTTGTAGAGCTGACATACAATAGTTGTGAAATATTCTTCTAATGTGATTTTCTTTTTCCAAATTGTATGCATAATTCCGCTATATTCATGTAGAATTCTAATATTTCGTCTCAATTTAATTTTCAAACCTTTCGATTATTAAGTTTTTTTCCTCGCAAATTTCTTATGATGCTATAAATTAAACCCCTACTGTGGTTGATTTCACCACTGTGGTGAATTCCGCACCAAAATGATCGAATTCGGTTTGTTTCCACTGCTATAAATAGCAGTCTTTACCATGAGAGGTCTCTTAGTCGATTTTTTTGTCTAAAAAAACATAAGCTGTTTGATTTTTTTTGACGTCTGGAAATTAAGAAAAATAGCAGCAGACTTGATTTTTGTTCTGGAATGATATTTTTTTGGTGTTCTTGAAGAGAACCTAGAACCACACCCAAACATGGAAGGATAGTTTTATTCCGGGGTAAGGTATAGTACATTAAAATAACCATCTGTGATATAGGATCAAAAAGTAAAACGTTAATCGTTGCGAATGAGTTAAAACCCTGTGATAATAGTTTATTAAAATCTCTTTATTTGATCGTTCAGAACTGTGATGTAAATTATTAAATTTTAAATTAGATTTGAATGTTAAAACCTGTGTTATAAATTATTGAACTCTATTTATTTGAATGTTAATAACTGTGATATAAATCTTTATTGTTAATAACTGTGATATAGACTAGTAAAATCTATCCATTTTGTATGCTGTTAACTGTGATATAAACTATTGAACCTTAATTTAGTTTTGATTGTTAAAATCCATGTTGTACAGTAGCAAAATTTATGCCAAGAAGAAAATTATAAAGATTAAGAGTAATCAGTTGTTGAAGATTAGTTAATTTTATTGGCTTAAGGTCGTAATTATTTAGTATAAATTAAATTGAAATAACTGTTCATTTAACCACCTATAATTTAAAACGAAATAAAAACAAGGAACTATATGATGAAATTGTATGTATAATTTGGTAAACCTGGTCTTGCAAATACGGTGTGGTTTCGTGTAGAATAACGAGATAGATCTGGAAAATTATAAAAGAAAGTGCCGTATCTACTGACTCTATCCAGCATCGTGTCCACCCGAGGGGTAATTATAATAATAATACCACATTACGAGAGGCAGCGAGCCTGTAAATTTCGAATTTTGTTTGCGGCGAGGAACATGACGGACTAAGGCGAAACCAGGAGATGGGAAGAGACGGGACCATCGGCCACCACATGGGTGAGTTTAATTATATTTTATTTACTTTTTTGTATGTGTGTGGATGAATGCGCGAGTACAGGCGGTGCGTATGAGAGTGTTGTAACGATTGTCCTAATTCTTCTCAATAAATAATTAAAATTACATATATTACATTTCGAAATGTATTTATTAACATCTTAACAATTCATCTTTTTCTAAATATAAAATTTCTTAATTCATTTCTTGAAAACAACAATTTAAACTTTTTAAATTCCAATTCGAATATCCAAACAGTTAAAGCAAATTACAGAACGCATGCATATAAACGAAGAATCTGAACGAAAAAATGTTTTTTTTTCTTCAAAGTTGCAAGATTGTTTTTTTTTTTGCCACAAAAATTATTATAAAAATGTCAAAAGATAGCACATTTATTTGATTTGATTCGAAGTTTAATGATTAAAAATTACAACATTCAATTCCGTGCTCAGTTTTTTAAATATAACAAGTCAATTCAATGTTTAGTTTTTAAAGTAAAACAATTCAATTCTGTTTTTGATTGTTGTAAAGCAGGGATGCCCAGAAATCATGGAAGAGATGGCCAAAAATTTACAAGAACAAAAATGACTGGCCGCACGGAAAAAAAAATAAATAAACAGTATAAATTATGTTAAGATTTTTTATTCAAATTAAGTCGCGAACATTATATTCTTGTGTAGTATTACTAATTCTTAGTTCGTTTTTCAAATGAATGTCAGTTAGTCTATTTCTATAGGAATTTGTTAGGAATATTTAAGTTTGAATTTAGTACGTACCAAAATATTGTACTGTTTTAAACGGAACTTATTATTATTGTGGTATTTGCTATTATTATAATATTTTTACAGGCCGCACCAAATCATAAAACTGGCCGCATGCGGCCAGATGGCCGCAGTTTGGGCACCGCTGTTGTAAAGAGATAATAACTTTCTCCTCTTAAATTAATAAAAATAAAATATAAATTTGAATGTTAGTGAGTTACCAGGGTCTCATTAAAACCTGAACAGTGCAAAAAAGGAATAAAATAAAAAAATTATAAAGGTAAAAAATAATAAATCTGCCACAATGGCGACATATATTTTTTATTGATTCGAAAAGAAAAGTGTTAGAGTTTTCAATTTTTCTCTCTGAAAATATGAACAATGTTCAATAACTAAACTCATTGATTATAAAAATTAACAATTCCAAGTATTGGAATTAAAAGTTGTAATTGCTGTTTTCAATTTTTAAATGTTAATTTGAGTAGAGCTACACGACTATTGTAAAGTGGTGGCAGCCACGTACTTAAGTCAGGATCTGTTCCATTTCAATTCAAATGATTATACTTAAACAAGGAAAAGTTATGATAAAGAAATGGCGGATTGAAAGTGGAAATTACATATGTATAAATTTTGATATAACAAATCATACCGGATTTCATTGGGTTGATTATAATTTTCTATATAATGATATGGCAGATGATTTTATGGATTTTATCAATGGAAAACTAAAACGAAATTGAGGAAAAGGAAATTTTTGCAATCTTAATTATTTAAACGGAGTGAACTTGGGAGTGTATGAATTCAGTTCAGGATCCAGAAATAATAAATATCACAGGTACGAGGGTGATCAGGAGATTTTTGAAGCTAAGAAGTTACAGCAAATCAATTGAAGACCGCACTCATACCAAAAATCTTTCTTTAGAAATCTCGATAACCCTGATCGTTGGGACCAGAATAATGTTAAATTAATCGGAAATTCAAGGGAGAATTTCCAAACGAAATAAAGTCTGGTGAACTTATGGGTATGTTTGTAGACATGGGTGATAGTGTGTGTGTGTGTGTGTGTGTGTGTGTGTGTGTGTGTGTGTGTGTGTGTGTGTGTGTGTGTGTGTGTGTGTGTGTGTGTGTGTGTGTGTGTGTGTGGTGTGCGTGGGTGTGTATGCTTGTGTGCGGCTGTAGAGAAAGGGGAGCGAAATTTAAACCAAATTTTTTTTTTGTTTTATAATACTACATTTATTACAATAAGGAAAACTAACTCAAAAAACTGGATCGCGTTGCAATTTTGTTGTATCAATAGTTAGTTTGAAATGAACCAAGTAGGTAGTGCATTGATCGACTATAAAGCTCTGTGGGTTCGTATAAACTTTTACGAGTTTGCCTAGATTGTGACTACATGCAGAATTCCACCAAATACAATGGCAGCGGCAATATCCCGAGCCCTATCTGAAGCCTCCGAAATTCGTTGTCAAGAAAAAAAATACCTAACTCAAAATATTTCTAGTAAAACCAAAGCTTTTGGCCAATGTAACCAAAATGAAAAGTCAAGACGTCGATTAAACCCATTATCAACCCTAGTTTGCTTTCTTTTGGCTTAACATAAACCACTCAAGAAGGTTGACAACCAGAAAGCCGATATCAAATGTGGTTCGCATCGATCGATTAAGTTTTGCTATAATGGTTTGAATATACGTATACTGATGTATGTCTTTAGGTGTGAGAGTGAGTGCGTGTGTGTGTATGTGGGTGGGAGTGCGCGAGTGTATGAGACGTGAGAGCTGGTGAATGTGTACTGTAAATTTTTGGGGTTGGACGTGCTGATCGTGGTTCTTTCGCATACGAGGGTCGCCAGAGTCTCATTCTTTCACTTGTTTTCTTTTCACTTCCGTTATTATCTCACGTTACGCGTACATACCAGTTATTTGTGCTGGAGTAGCAGGGTTTCTTACTCGTCCCACAGGCTGCCGCTAGTCCGAGGGCTATATAAACCTCATCCAGTTACGCGACCTGCTATGCCGCTTCATTGGTTCGCCAATAAATCAGCGCTTCATTACAACAGCTGATCGAATTGGATTCAAGTAAATAGCTTTGTTTTATTACTTTTGGTTATGAATAGATTCTTTGTAATCTTATTTATTTACTGGGTGTACGAGTTTACTATTACCAAATTTTTAAATAACCTTAGAGAAATAAAGTTTTTGCTTTTATTTAAACAAAATAAAAATAAAAAAGATGAAATATTTAGAAAACAGCTGATTGAATTTGATCATTTGAAGTAAACAACCTTTTTATTACTTTTGGTTACGTATAGATCTTTTGTATCTTATTAATTTTCTAGGATGTGTGAATTTAATATTACAAAAAAAAAATTTCTGCCTTAATTTACTTAGAAAATTTTTATTTTGGGTTCTATTAAATAAAATAAAACTAAAGAAATTTTTAGCTGATTGAATTAAATTATTTTGAAAAACTTTTGCTTTCTATTAAATACAATAAAACTAAAAAGGATGAGAAATTTCGAAGAACAGCTAATTGAATTAAATTAAGTAAATGACTTTGTTTCATTACTATTGGTTATTTATCCTATTTTATCCTGTATTTTTTTAATCCTATTTTTTTTTATGTGTGAGTTTAACATTACACAAGAACTTAACTTACTTAGAAAATTTTTATTTTGGGTTCTATTAAATAAAATTAAAAAAAAATAAGGTGCTGCTACTGGGCATGAATATATATTATTTTTTATCTTATTAAATTTCTTTTGGGATTGATTGAGTTCGGATTAACTTAACCAATTCACTTGGTTGACTAATAGAGGTTAACCAGATTATCGGTAGCGGAAATAAAAGCCAACGGAGGCTACTCGCACGAGCGACACTCACCCTTTACATTATAATTATTAAATTATAATTATTGAGTTTAGAACAAAATTTAAACGGTTGCTTACTTCAAAACTTGTTATTTTCTTATGTACGGTACGTGTAGTGCTACTAAACAAAGCGTATTGAAGCCAAGTGAAACCTTAGAGATTGATTCGGATACGGATTCAGAAACATTTCAGCAATCTACCACTGACCTAGAAGTCGCAGACAACAGAAAATCAAAAATGGTGTTCGATATAAATTTGGATACTTCCGTCATTCCTACTTTCAATGGAGATCCAAGACAGTTGGAACACTTTTTAGGATGTGCAAGTTTTCTCTACGAAATCTCTACCACTGGAGTGTAGACCGCGAAAAATGTGTAAATTTTGTAAAGATAATAAAGATTACGGGCTCAATAGCTGAAAAAATTAAAGGAAAACCGGTTAAAGACATCGAAGAGCTAGGATTAGAATTAAAGAGGCTTTGTAAACCAAGTAGACCCGCGGAGCAATTACAGATGGAATTGTTCAGACTGCGTCAGAACAATAGATCTACCAAGGAGTTTGCAGACACCTTATTACGTTTAGTAGAGGAACGTAATTCCACCATGATAGTAGCTCAAGGTGAGGAGCATAAAGCTGTAATAACTACAATAAATGAGAAAACAGCACTCAAGGTGTTTACGGAAGGGCTTCGTGAACGAACCTACACGCCTTTATATAAAAACTGGTCATTTTAAACACATAAAGGAAGCAATTGAAGCTGCAATCGACGACGAGCAACAATCGCTGTCGCAACCGAGTACCTCTATTAAAAGAGAGGTAGGATTTCTACAACGAGGAAATTTCAACAATAATCGATTTTGTAATCTTTGTGGAGCTAAAGGTCATGATAGTAAGGAGTGTCGAAATTATGGATCAGCAACTTACAGCAACTCTAATCGTAGATTTGATACGAATCAGTTCACAGGACGAAGAAGTGGGGCAAATGAGTTCCGGAATAATTTCTTAAGGGAAAGCTCTTTGTAGTACGGAGGTACTAGCCTATCCCGATTTTGATAAGACTTTTATTTTAACTACGGATGGGTCTGGTGTAGCGATTGGCGGAGTTTTAAGCCAGGGTGAAATCGGGTCAGATAGACCTATACTATACGCCAGTCGAGCTTTAAATAAAACGGAATTAAACTACAGCACCATTGAAAAGGAATTGCGAGCAATCGAGTGGTGTATTCAACATTTTCGACCATATCTTTATGGACGTAAGTTTACTATACTAACAGATTATAGATTAACAGTATATTTGTTTGGTATGGCCAACCCCTCCTCTAGGCTAACTCGAATGCGAATTAAACCGTCCGAGTATGATTTTGTAGTTATACATAAGACAGGAAAGTTAAACACCAATGCTGATGTTCTAAGTAGAATTTTAATCCCAAATGATGAGATTCTAGAATTTGACGATTTAAAAGTTATAGATACACTGTCAACGGATGATAGATTTGACGTTTCAAAAATTTTTGCAGTAGTTACCCGCAACAAAGCTCAGAAAGAAAAACTCGCTTATAGAAAAAATGATAAAGAAGTTCACGAAGAACTTAATACAAATGAATTTTATATGGCTAGGTGTCCATTACGAGAGTCAAAAGTTGTTCCCAAGGAAGGTATTAGAATCATTTTTAAAAATAATCTGAATAGCATAGGAAAGGAAAAACTAATTTCAAATCAGGATAGTTCACTTATCTTTGACAACAAGTCAAATATCTTATGGGTAAAGATCCCAGATTACAGAATGACAAATAACGAGGTTGTTACACTGTTTAATAAAATAACGAGTTTCTCTGAAACCCAAGGGTTCGGTACCCTAGTAATCAGTAAAAAAAAACGTTTCCGTCATACTTTTATATAACATAATGGAGTTAATCAAAGAGTGTTTCAAGGGTTTAAACAAAGAAGTAGTATTGGTAGATTGGATTCAAAACATTACCGAACCAAAGGAAAAGGAAAATATTCTGATGGAATATCATGACTCACCGATAGCTGGGCATGTAGGAGCAAAAACAATACTAAATAAAATAAAACTCAAATATAACTGGCCAAATTTGAAACGAGAAATTATTGAGTTCGTAAGAAAATGCGAAAGGTGTCAGAAGAATAAATGTTTTAGACACACCAGATGCCTTATGAAAATAACCTCAACCTCAAGACATGCTTTGGACATAGTGGGTCCAATATCCCCTACTGAACCTGGATATAGGTTCATACAATGATCATAAAGAAGATTGGGATACTTGGGTTAAGTACTACACTTTTAGTTATAATACTACTCCTCACACTTCAACTAATTTTTCACCTTATTATTTGATGTATGGAAGGGAACCTGAACTACCTACCGCTATAAAGAAATTATCTGAACCTCTGTATAATTATGATAACTATGCACTCGAATTGAAAAATAAACTGCAAGAAGCTCAAAAAGCTGCAAGAGATACGTTAATTGGCAATAAACTAAACTCAAAAAACTATTTTGATAAATACATTAATTCTAGGAACTTCTCCATTGGAGATAAAGTACTCCTTTTAAACCCAGAGAAATCCAAGCTAGATGCCCTGTACTCGGGTCCTAATGAAATAGTAAACGTTCCTACGGATGTAACGTCTACACTTCTAATTAACGAAAAGAAGAAACCTGTTCACAATAACAGGTTGAAACCTTTCCTCACTTAACTTCAGGGAGGAGTACTACCTCAGCACTTACTAGCTCCATATCCCTTATATTTGCTAAAAATAATATAATATTGTGTAATCATGTTATCATTAAAAGTATTTGATTTATTACACATCAACTCACATTTCTTATTATTTCACATTTCTACTTGGACGATAAACGTAATGTAATTGTAATTCTTTAAATCGGTTTCAACGGTTGTATCTATATTTTTGTTTAAATCATTAACTTCGCATACTTCTGTGTTAAAAATATTTAACTAGATCTAGATTTAACTAGATGTGTTTCCATTGGTGGAAACACATTGGATCTATATTTTTATTTAAATCATTATCTTCACATACTTCTGTGGTAAAATATTTGGTTCACTTTTTATAAAGGTTTTTTAAATTAGAAAATTGCTCGTCATTTATAATTTCATCCATATATGAATTTAGTGGAGCTATTGGATTAGGGATGATTTCATCATCATCTGAACCGATTTCGATCACTTTATACGAGATTTTTATTAATGTTATTTTTTCTTTCATGGAATAGTTACTACTTAATTAATTATCACTGCTTTTAATTAGCTACGTTAGAAGATGTTACCTTTAACTTTACATTCTTATAAAATTATTAAATACTAACATATGGTGAACTTGTAGCGGTTGTAGCAATAATTTTGAGCTACATAATTTTCATAAATACAAAATAATTTTGAGCCATTTAATACACATAAATAAAAACAAGATTACGAAACATTTTATTAATCAAACATATACACATATACAAAATAAGGATATATATAAAATGTTCTAGCAGTTAAAAATCTCTTATCTTGTATAATTGTTCAGTGCAATCATTACAATTATTTCTGTAAATTGTTCATGATATTAAATACACAAAAATTAATTGAAATAAAGGTTGAAGTGTTTTTATTGTGAATTGAAATAATAATAAATAAAATAAATATCCATTTGTGCATTTACAAAATTGAAAATAATATCTTAAAAACAATAAAACAACCAAAGATATTATATTGGTGACGCCGATTTGTGATATAAAAGTTCTAAAACCCATGATTAAAAGTTTTAGTGTCAAAAACATTGTAACAAAAATCACAAAAACAAAATAATTTACGATAAAGATCAACGCTAATTTAAATCAGTGATCAACGTAAATTTTATCAACATTATAATTACAACATATTATAACATTATTGCAACATTAATTACAATCATCAGTGAAAAACACATTACAAACAACTACCGGGAATATGCCCCTAAGGTGACCCGCAACAAACAACTACCGGGAATCAGCCCCTAAGGTGACCCGAAGCAACCTAAGAAAAACAACAGATTTCATCATTTTCAACAATATTTCAATAACACAATCATTCATCTCAAGAATTCACCGTTGGATATCAAGATAACAAACAACAAAAACAGATAATCATTTTTTTCTTATTTCTATTTTTATTTTAAAAAAAAATATATTTTAATATTTAAATAAAGTAGCTGTAATATTAAATTGCAAGATTTAGTAGTTAATTAGAATTTGATATACATACCAAAATACAATTTACATTAAACAAAAAACATAAACATTTATATTTTATACGAATAACAGTTTACTAATTTTTTTGGTTTGCAAGTGAAAATTTTATAAAATATTACTCATACATATAAGAAGATATAGGATCATAGAATCGTAAATTTTTTTTTTATGAATAATCATTTTAACATTTATTGATACACATTACATAAATACATACGTATATTTTTCGCTCAAAATTAAGAATTTACTTTAGCGTGTCGTTGTAACTGCATTTCGTTTGAATTATTATTAAATTTTTACACAAGTAAATTTTTTTTTAAAGAAAAATTGTTTTAACCTACAATCATAATTAGGTTAATTTTTCTTTCATCAATATTTAAACCTTAAAATCTTAGTGGCTTTTCAAATCTAAAATGCCACCCAACGACCCAGAAATCACTCTTCCGTCAGATTCTAAGCAATCCACCGCGAATGTCCACGCTTCGAGCGGTACGACTACAACTAAAGGGTTAAACTTACCGGTGTTTTCTAAAAAAAAACATCCACAAATTTGGTTTACCCAGGCGGAACTACAGTTCAAACATTTTAAGTGCACTTCTGACGCAGAAAAATACTTCTACGTTAGCAATGCGATTCCCGAATCGATGCTAGGAGACATCGGTGACCTGCTTATGGCACCACCAGCAGAAAATATGTACTCCACTATTAAAAAAGCACTTATTAGCCGATGTTCACCATCAATTAATCAACGTCTTGAAGTACTGCTGTCGAAAATTGAATTAGGGGACGCAAAACCATCAGAGGCATACAGGCCGATGAAGTCACTGGTAGGTGACGAACTTGTCAGTACAGATTTCTTGAATTTGGCATGGCGCCGGAAACTCCCAGACGTTATGCAAATCCCACTGATGGCACTAGATGGAATAAAAACTCAAGACGAACTGTCCGAGATAGCAGCCAGAATGCACGAAGCTAATCCAGGTACTAGTTCAATTTATAGCACGTCTGGTCAACATCAAACAAACCGACCAGAATATTCCACAAACAACACAGGCTTTTCTGATATCGAAAGTCGTATGTCTCGTCTCGAAGAGCTCATACGTTCTACAACTCTAGGTCGCAGCAGATCTCCCGCTCGTGGCTCGTTTAACAGATACTCAAGAAGACCAAATCGCAACAGGAGGGATCATCCACAACCCATATACATTATGGATAGAATTAAGTATTAGTACAAGCACAGAACAACAAACCCGATCGTGATTAGTATCGAGTAACTTTTTATTCGACGAAATTCGACGTCCACGCCGTGCTGCCTGGGTAATGCTGACAGAATTAGGTTGGTGTATTGGAGACAAGCAGAGTAAAAACTGCTTAGTCAATGACGCTACATCACGGCGAATTGGCGCTCTACAACCAATGCAACTCAAGCGTCTGTTCTCCATGTCAGGGGCGGCTTGGAGCGGGCGTCTGTCTTGAATCAAGCGGCTCGCTATATAAATGTGTAAAAAGGTTGTTTCTGGTGACCTTAATATGCAGAACGGACCCATTCACGACAATTTGGATTAGGCCTAAGGTTAACACCCTAACCCCGGAAAAAAACTAATATGTTAAATTTGGTGATCAGAAAAAGAAAAACAGACCCGGACAACAAAACAGAATTTTACCTGGACGTGAAAAAGGACCAGACTACCGAATCGGAACGTGGAACGTGCGCAGCCTGAGCGCTCCTGATGCTCTTATAAGTCTGGAAACAGAGGCTGAGAGGTATAGGATGGATATTATTGCTCTACAAGAAATTAGACAGCCGATAATCGGAAAACAAGATTTGGATAGTCACTCTCTATACTGTAGTGGTCATCCTTCTCGAAGAGAATTTGGAACTGGCTTTCTTGTTGGTGCACGCATACAAGAACCCGTGATGAAATTCATCCCGGTCAGTGAGAGGATCTGCTACCTACGTGTACGCGGTACATATAACAATATTTCTCTTATTGCCGTGCATGCACCAACTGAAACTAAGACCGTCGACGAGAAGGATAATTTCTACATAGCACTGGAAGAGGTTATGAAACAAACACCAACACGCGACTTCATTATGGTTCTTGGTGACTTTAATGGACAGGTTGGAAGAGATATCTCTTATGGAAATGCGGTGGGTCCCAACAGCCTGCATTTGAATTCGAATGATAATGGTGAGAGAATGACTGAGTTTGCATTATCAAATAATTTGAGAATTGCCAGTACGTTCTTTCCGCATCGATCGATTCATAAGCAGACTTGGGTCTCACCGAATGGAAATACTCGAAATCAAATTGATCACGTTCTAGTAACAACACGTTTCTTTTCGAGCGTTCTGGATGTGCGATCCTTTAGAGGTGCATACATTGGAAGTGACCACTTCCTTGTATGTGCAACGATAAGGTTCCACTTCCCAAATCCAGGCATTCCAAAATTCAATCAACGGAAACGTTTTAACATCTCATCATTAAAGAATGCTGAAACAGAAGAGAGATATTAAATCCATATTGCCGAAACATTGGAGAAATCAGAAACCATTAATGGAGACGTCGATAAGTCATGGTTTTTCCTCAAAGATGCTGTTTTAAGCGCTGCTGAGGGAATACTTGGACGACCAGAGAACCACTCCCAGAAGCCATGGATGGATCAAGCATGCCTTGATGCTATTCAATACAAAAGAGATTGCTATCTGAAGTGTCTACAAGGACGCAACACCAGGTCCACGAAGGAAAATTATAAACTGGCAAGACAAGCCGTTACAAAGCTATGTAGACGAACGAAGAGAGAATGGTGGAAGAGACAGTGTGAGGACAAGGCTTCAACAAGGAACATCAATCGCGTAACTTCTTTCAACAGGTTAAAACCTTAAAGAAGGGCCCTCAAACTAGATCGACTGCTATTCAAAACGAAGATGGGGAGCTACAAGTAGACCTTAAAAATATTTTAGATACTTGGGCCGCTTATTTTGAGAATCTTCTCAACTTAAGTGACCAGCAACAAGTCGGGCGACGAAGTAAGCTTATTCGTGCGTCGAAGGTACATGTAGAAGAACCCACCAGAGAGGAATTCGATGCGGCGCTGTCAAAATTAAAATGCAATAAAGCACCTGGTATCGACGATATAACATCCGAAATGATTGTACATGGTGGCGAAACTCTATCCTTAAGATTGTTTGAACTTGTTCAAATGATCTGGAGGACTGAAACCATGCCACAGGACTGGAACACAGCTATGCTGATACCAATCCATAAAAAAGGTAATCGCCTACAATGTGCAAACTACAGAGGAATCGCCCTCCTCTGCACAGCATATAAGATCTTTTCTTACATTTTTCTATCCAAAATCAATCCTTTTGCTGAACAACTGTTTGGAGAATATCAGTGTGGTTTCCGGCGGGGCCGAGGTACCACCGGTGCACTTTTCTCGATAAGGATGATTTTGGAAAAGTGTCGAGAGTTCAACATACCTGTGCACCAACTTTTCATTGATTTCAGGCAGGCCTACGACTCTCTCGAACGAGAGACTCTATGGTCTGCTCTGGTGTCAATGGGAATTCCTGGTAAACTGATATCACTATGCAAAATGACAGTACAGAACTCTCAATGCTGTGTACGAGTAGAGAACGAAATATCAAAGTTTTTTAAAGTCGACTCCGGTTTAAGACAAGGTGATGCTATCTCTCCTATACTTTTTAATCTAGCCTTGGAATATGTATGCCGTCAAAAGAAACTACCGACTAATAACAATATCTTGTCAATAAACTCAGTACAGATGATTGCTTACGCTGATGATGTTGTCATCCTCGGCCGAAGTGAAGCTGTTATGAGTGAGACTTTCAAGTCGCTTGAGAGTGGTGCTAGGAAAATTGGTCTGCAAATTAACTACAATAAAACCAAACATATGAATGTTTCAAGAGAGGCTGAGAAGAAAGATTTGATGTGCGGCGATGAACGAATTGAGGGAGTTGAATCTTTTAAATATTTGGGATCAATGCTTGACTCAAACAACAGTATACTTACAGATATTAAAGCTCGAATCGCTGCAGGTAATCGAACTTTCTACTCAATTAAACCTCTCCTTGGATCACCGTATGTATCAACTAACACCAAGCTCAAGTTATACAAGACATTGATTAGACCGGTTGTGATGTATGGGTCACAAACGTGGACCCTTACACAAAATGACGAATCGCATTTATCTGTATTTGAGCGTAAGATCATACGCTACATTTTTGGTCCACTTAAGACAGACGATGGAGAGTATAGAACCCGGTATAACTTTGAGATCAGAGACCTTCTTGAGGGTCCTGATATAATAGGTTGTATCCGTTCTAATAGGATTGCTTTATTGGGCATATTCTACGAGCCGATTCACAGTCTGGAATGATTAGAAAAATGTACGTTAGTACCCCAGGGAGTGGTAGACCGCGAGGTAGACCACGACTACAATGGGAGACTGACGTAATAAACGACCTTAAAAAAATCGGCTGCCATGGTAATTATGTCGCTGTTGCGAATGACCGTGGTGAATATTCAAAGCTGATTAACCTGGTAACGCTCCTACATGGAGCATGAACGCCTTAAAAAAAAAAAAAAAAAAAAAAAACTTTTTATAACAGATATTTCTAATCATAAATGTAAGAAATATCTTTCTATAATAGGGGGGGTAATTTTGTGACCCACTCACTTTTACACCCGCTCACTTTTACAGTCTTTGTACACATTACACACTCGGTTGATGTTGCACTTTTTCTAAACACATTACACTCCCGGTGTATATTGGTTTAAGATTTCTTAACTTAAAATAGCTTATACTACGTTCACATTGCCATGATTTTAAACAATTTTTGATTTCAGCTCGATTATCAGCTTGTTTTGATTAATTTTTCCATACAAAACTAAAATCATGTCGAAAGTTGATTTAAATCAAATCCATTCTAAATCACACTAAGCACCCCTGAATATTTGATTTTCGAAAAAAAAAATACAGCCCTACTTCAAAAGTGACATTTAATAAATCAAATATTTTGTTTTGAATTCGAATAAAAAGATGGCTATTGCAAAATTTCAATAAAATTTGGACTCATACAAAAAATTTTGTCTTTAGATGGAGGTTTGGACTCAAAAAAAGTAAAAAATGTAATCATTGTAATCTGAACGTAGTATTACATATAATTTTCATTAACTGATTTTGTTTCAATTCTAAATTTTGTTTTGATTTCTTTGTTTATAAATGCTAAAAGGCATTTTATATCACGTACGGAGTGGGGAAAAATGTATAAAACCCACGGTAGCATCTAAAACGGGGTTGTTGTTGCGTGGTTTGGACACAGTATATTTGTGTTTTTATTGTGTTCAATTAATAAATTTTAAAGTTGTGTTAAATAAAGTATTTTTTTAAATTACATACAGTATTTTTGTGTTTTTCTTAATTCTTTTCTCTTAAAAGCCTACTTTAGGAGAATAGGAACCAACAAAATATTGGTTAAACGAATTAAACCAATGCGCAAATATTACCAAATTTATATAAATATTTTTAGAATTTATAAAATTTATATCAAATTAAATATTTAATTATTTAAACAATTTATACTGTAAGTCGTACACGCGACTTCGATAACCATTTTAACTTTGATACGCTGGTCAAATTTAATTCAAAATTATTGAATTCATTCAACCAAACGAACTAGTTGGGACGATATTTTGAATTTTACATATATATTAAAATAAATTAAAATATATATATTCAAATAATTTAAAACGTACACATCTGTTAAACACAGTCCTAAATAATCATAAATAACTGAGTAGTGAACGATAACATAACTTTTGTTAACATTTTAACATATTATACAAAATGTCACAAAAGCCGGAATATTATACTGTCACGCCTGGATCTCACTTCCTACATTAAGAAAGAAAACCCAACTAATATTAAACGATAATTCTCCTTACAATTCTCTTAAAACTACAATTCAAAATATGGATATAACGATTTTTATTTTTGTTTTTAAGACTTTAAGTCTTATCGACCTTTGTTTAAAATATTATAATTTATTGTTTTTGTCCGGTAGAATACAGGTAGAATCATAAATTACAGGTCTGCACATCCCCATTTTCAAAAAATCAATACCGCAAAATCACTAATAAATAGAATTCTAACACTATCTTCAACGGAATATTGGCCTAACAACACAATTTTAGCACAAAACTTGCTAGAAAAAAACAACTATCCTAGACAACTAATCAAAAATATACTGAAAAGTACAAAAAAACAAATATTACAAAAAACACAAAGACAAGTTCAACCATCACAATCAGACGCACCAACGGAACAAAATACAACTAAATATATTGGATGCACTTACCATCAAGGCTTATCCGAAAACATAGCAAAAATTATAACTATGGTTGATAAACGGATAAAGCTAGGTTACAAGACACAAAACAATATCAAAAATATTTTACCGCCACTGAAAGATGTTAAAAAGAAAGTAGACAATGATGGGGTTGTTTACCGAATAAATTGCAAAAATTGTGAAACCATCTACATAGGACACACGGGACAGATACTAAAAAACCGGATGAATCAACATAAACACGACATCTCCAAGAAACACTTAATAACGGATCATAGCACAATGGTGGCAGTACACGCAAATGAAACAGGACACAACTTCAACACAGATGAACCAATAATTCTGGATAGGGAAAAAAACTACAATAAACGACTAATTAAAGAAATGTTGCACATAAAAACCAACAAACATACATGCAACAAACGATCAGATGTAGAAAATTTATCTCCACTCTACACACCTTTAATCAAATGAAATAGCATATTTAAATAATTGATATCAGCATAAAATGTATTTTCCTTTTCTTTCTCTGTCTCATTTCTTTTGAATTTCATTATAATAAAACAATTTACCGCCAACAACAATAAAACAAAAAAACAGTAGATATATATGTTGCTAGCTGTTAGTTAATTTATAATTTTAAACAAAGTTTTTTTAATCAGTAATATTTGTGTGATTTTAATTAATTTATGATTTTAATTTGGCTGTGTAGTTTTTGTAAAAAGTTTTAAAAATTATTTATTCTTGTTAACTTATTTTACCTTAGGCTTTTAATTTTATTAAATCAATTTAATGTGTTTTGTGAAAATAAAGTATAGTAGTTACTAGTTAGTATAATCATACCATTACAATCACCTCAAAAATAAATCTCATATTTCTAAATATTTATATTTTAAACCTGAAGATGCCAACAAGAAATTGGCGAAATATAGTTGTATAAAAGACAAAAAATGTTTTTTTAAATAACTCACAAAAAATTTGACCAAAAATCTGATGCCCAAGTTTGGGACAAAAACAATAAATTATGGATATAAGTTTTATTTAATATTAACTAATTTTTCGTTTACAATTTTAAATTCTTTGCAACTTTAATTTAAGTAGTTCAAGTAATATGTTTATTAACCCAAAAAAACAACTAAACGAAAACTCAATTGTAATACATATATTTATTTTAAGTTAATTGCTAATTTGGAAAATATTAAATTGACACAGTTTTTTCTGCAATATTTGTTTTTCTTTTATTTTGTACAAAATTATTAAGTAAAAGAATTTTTGAATATAGATTAGTAGTGAGTAGATTTCAGTTGAGTGACTTAGTTAGTAAGTTCAGTTGGTAAGCATACCAACAGTTACATGTCAGTAAATTAATTTTGAATAAAATAGTGATTTCAAACTTTGACTACAGTCAAATATAATTAAACCTTTATAAGATTAATTAATTAAGTTCAGTTGTTAAACATACCAACAGTCACATTTCAGTAAGTGAGTTTTGAATAAAATAGTGATTTCAAACTTAGACTACAGTCAAATATAATTAAACATTTATAAGATTAATTAATTAAGTTCAGTTGTTAAGCATACCAACAGTTACACTTACATTTCAGTAAATTAGTTTTGAATAAAATAGTAATTTCAAACTTTGACTACAGTCAAATATATTAAACATATATAAAATTAATATATGAAAGTTTTTTTTTGACAAAATATTATTTTAATAAACGAAAATCGAAGTTTGTTTTATTTGAGTGAATCTTGTGGTTAAAAAACGTTCTTTTCGATTGCACGGCACAATCTAGTGCACAATACTAGCATACATACGGGTACCACATCCAAACGAACTGGACCGTCGCCCAAACAAATTTTAAACGATTCACTGATCACGTTCAGCAACGAGCAATACGATCAGTTACAAAACGAAAACGATACAATGACCAATACAAATCATAGCAATGAGTTAAAGACCGAAGTCTACCTTAATGGCGCTAACGAAACGCAAACAAACAACCGCGATAACATCTCCTACACTGCGAAAAATAATAGTAGTCATTTCCCAATATATCCAACCATTAATTCTGAAATAAACAACCAACGTATACCAAATTTGAGGTTAAACCTTCCAGCATTCTGGAAGAACAACCCAATCACCTACTTCGCATACATCGAGTCACTTTTCTTCATAAACGAAGTAAAAGACCAACTCGCACAATAATAATAACGTAATGATGCTTCAGAAGCCCCAAAAAGTGATGCCAATTTACCAACATAAGCTAATTCTGCTGACGACATTTTTCGATATTGTTTTTTTTTATTTATAACTAAAATAATCAAATAATGATAATAACAATTGTTCCTTGTTTGTATTTGTTAATTTTTAATGTTTTTTTAATTTAAAAAGATTTATATAATTATTTTACTAGAAGTCTTAATTTTTATCAATTTCGGTTAATTTGAGTAAAAACTTTTGTTTTAACAGAAACATTTTAAGTTTAATTTTTCAATTGAGTTTGTAATGCTGGTAGTGCTGTATCAAATATGCCAACGGACATTTTTTCGAAAGTAGCAACGCAACAAGAAGATCCACCAGTGTAAACTCAATCCATTAAACTTCTTCCCCAACTAAACAATAAATAAAAATGAAAATGAGATGGGGAGATCTTCCTTCTCTTTTTGCTAAATACCGCAAAAAGTCATTGTAAAGAAACAAAATCAAAACTAAAGGAATTCCATCAGAAAACAAAATAGATAGTATCCACTATGAAACCCATGCCATACGGCTAAAAATAATAAAGTTCCAAAATGGCTGTAATGACGATTACCCAAAAATTCTAATATTTTATAAACATATTGTGCAACCCAATGATTTGTATTAACATTAAAGGAATCAATATAATGCTTAAGTTGACTAGAGTTTTCGAAAATGCTCAATTTAATATCATACTTCTTGCAGAAAAACTCTCTTTTACCATATGGCCAGAAAATCTAAAAATAATTTCCGGCTGCCATTTTATCATAACCGTTAATTCAATACAATCAAATTCGTATATGATGAATTCATTCAACCAATCATTATTATTAAAAACATTTTCAAGGATTAATATCTGCTTTGAAAACCACATTGTGGAGAAACATCCACGATCGTTTTCGGAAAACTTCGTAGAACTTCCAAATGGAACTTGCGAGATGGACACCACTAAGGTCAAACTCATCATAATTTTTGTTGGGAACACACTTTTATCATATTAAAAAAAATAATATATATATTTTACATAAACTATATCTGCCGCCATTTGTCATACAACCTTTTTAACTTTCTACAATCAACTTTGAACAAGTAGAATTCATCCAATCTACAAATTTCATACATTATCAATTGTCAATCTACATTCTACATTCAACAATCAAACGTCACAAGAAGACGTTCGAATATAACAAATATTTTCTCAAGCAATAGAACTTTGTGCATAAATGCAAAATTATTGAAAATACAAAAGTGATACTTATTAACTAATCAATATTTATAGTAACATACAGTGATAAAAAACTATTACAAGGAATTAAATTATTGTGTAGGAGTCGATTATAACTCAATTAATAACAATTTACTATTAACAATTTTCACATAACCTCACTAACATTTTGATGTTTATATAAATTATCCTTATTTAAATCCAATCATCAGACATTTACTCCAATCAACAATTATCATAATTCTGGAGACTGCAATCAACAATTATCATAATTCTGGTAATTAAATCAGTCGTAATCGAGATGGCATGTGAATAGGATATACAAATACCCCGCTTGTTGAAAATTAATTAAACAAAATATTATTCCGAGTCCAGTTGTGATTTAATATAAAATTAACTAATACCACTAATACATATAGTTATCGTTCTTAAGGGTTATTGAAAAGTTATATTAGTGATAAATGATAAAATAAATTATTCATTTGCACTTACAGTGTTTTTAGAAAATCGATGAACATCCGAATCTACGTTTGTGAACATTAAATAAATACTCATGACCCATTTATATTAAACGAAAAACTTAAATAAAAATTGATTACTTCCTTATCTGAAATTGCATAATTTAAAATCTAACTCTATTTTGCATTTCAAATAATAATAAAAAATTACTACAATAACACACGGTGCGGAACGGTGATAATTTTGTGTTATTAAAAAAAAAGCAACAACAAAAACAGAAAAATTGTTGTGTTTGAAGCATTTTACATGTGTAATTTCTGCATTATAATAATATATTAAGTGGACTTTATTAATTGTATATATTTATCAAATTGAGTAATATACTAAATACTGCTTTCTAAGTCTTAAATATAATTAAATAATTATTAAATTTGTTGATTTAATAAAAAAAAAAAAAAAAAAAAAAATGTTTTATTTTTCTAACAACTTTATAAAAAAAAAAAATATAAAAAATTTCACTGATGATAGATATATATATCTGAAACCGGTCTGATTTTTATATTTTATAAAAGTTGTTAGAAAAATAAAACATTTTTATTAAATCAACAAATTTAATAATTATTTAATTAATAACCAACTTGGAGACCAATTCCATAATGGGCTATTATTTTGAAAACGTACATTTTTTTGTTGATTTTTAAATTTTTGATTTTTAAAAAATCTGAAATTTTGATATATTGTTGGCATTGACAAAAGGAAAAAAGTAATTTCTGCTTTTATTTTTTGAGTACTCTGAATCGGAGTTATGCGCGGTTGAATTTTGAGGCTTTTTCACGTAGTTTTTGGTAATGGTGGCAATGTTTTGTGAATAGGTGCCACAAATTTCATCCGACTTACGTATATTTTTGCAAGTAAAAAGGAAAATAATTGAATAATTGAAATAAGTAAGTTTAAAATTAATAACTTTTCTCTTTTCCGCTAGGCGGCGCGTAAAACCTTGGTTTACTTCAAAACTCATATCTCAAAAAGTAGGCTTTTTTTTTTTTTGTTTTTCACAAATTTTAAAGTAAACATATGCAGCTATGAAATTGAGAAATAAAAAGTCAGCAATTCAATATGGATTTTTTCTTACGATTTTTTAAAGTTTGGTATATGAAAAATTCACTTGTGTTTTTTTATTAAGTTTATAATCCTGTACTAAATGTGGATCTAATAAATTAAACATTTCATATTTTAACACCTGCAATAAATTTGAACCATTTTCTGTGCGGTTAAATGGTTAAAAACTTATTAAAAATTAATTTAAGTTAAGTGGTAAAATAAAGGAATTTAAATTATTAAAAGGGTGTGTAAAATGTTTATTCATTTTAAAAAATGTCTATTCAGCCCCTTTTTACTAATTAAAATCTCATTAGAAGCTCATAATTTTAACATTTAAAATTTCTAATGACGCCCACAAACGGTTTTTGACCAAATTATACTTGCATCCAATCAAAATATATTAAATTGTACCTACCTAATTTTACCTGATTCTACCTATGTCAAAACTATTTCAAGGGTATATATATATTGATTGGATTGCCTTATAATCAATTATATTCGAAAATATGTAGAAGACATAACGTTTAGAAAAGATAATAATAGAAATGCCTTTCAAATTGTGCTGTAACTTGTACGGTCTCAAAAATCATCAGCGGACATCAAAAAATGTGGAACTGGTGACACCAGCTGTTATTCAAAAAGCTGCAACCCTAAATTTTACTTTGCGTGATGACCAGTTTATATGTGAAACATGTCGCACTTATATCTATAAAAATAAGGTAAATTTAATTATTTTATTAAAATGAATAAAAATTCATATGCAACTAATATTTTCTATACAGCAGCTTTCATGTTCGGAAACTATCGATAGTGAAATTATTTCTATAAATCAGGATGTTGAAAATGTTCCAACGAACGAAAATATTCAAATACCTCCAGCATCTTTAAATCCATCACCAGTTTCGGTTGATACTATATCTCCACCAGTTCCTGAACTACTTAATGACATTTTGGAAGATATTAACAATGTTCTTGGAAGGTTAGCCGAATCTCCTATCAAACAAAATCATATTACAACAGGAAGTTATAAAAAAATTGCAAGTGTCACATCGGCAATAAGTCAAAGAATATTTCAAGTAGATTCAGTTAAAGTGTTATCACCAAACGAGGAATGTGTATATACATCATGGCTTATGAACCTTAAAAAAGAGTTTAAAGATGCCAGCTGTAAATCAAAACAAGTGTTTTTGTTGACAACTCTACCACGTAAATTTTGGTCAAATCAAACGTATCCAGGATGAATTTAATGCATCAAGACGACTGGTAGAATTCGCCATGGATCTGTTGGAAACAGTAGGTCCTTACAGTTGGCCTCAAAGCAAACAAGTGCACAGTTTGACACAAAATATAGTAAAACAAATTCAAACATACTTCTTATCAGAGGAAATTAGTAGAACAATGCCTGGCCTTAAAGATGCTGTTACTATTACAGAAGGATCGACAAAAATTAAGAAATCAAAGCGGTTGGTGTTATGGACCCTCACCGACATCTACGAAATGTTCTTGGAAGAAAACAAAGAACTCAAGGATTCCACTGTTTTTTACCGGATAACACTACACCCGATAAAATAATTGCCAAAATGTTTTCTTTTTCTGATGATCATAAATATTTCAATTTAAAGGCAAAAAAAAAATATATAAATTAATTTTTTAATGTATTTATTTATAATATTGATTAAATTATAATGTTTATAGGAAAAATATTTTTTTAATGTTTTTTTCTAATGTTAGTGTTGGTGATGTTGAAATTATAACAAAATCTTCGATCATTGGGATCTCCAATTCTTATTCTGAATAAAAACCTGTTTCTCAATCGGAAATACACAAAAAATGGTTCAAATTTATTGCAGGTGTTAAAATATGAAATGTTTAATTTATTAGATCCACATTTAGTACAGGATTATAAACTTAATAAAAAAACACATGTGAATTTTTCATATACCAAACTTTAAAAAATCGTAAGAAAAAATCCATATTGAATTGCTGACTTTTTATTTCTCAATTTTATAGCTGCATATGTTTACTTTAAAATTTGTGAAAAACAAAAAAAAAAAAAGCCTACTTTTTGAGATATGAGCTTTGAAGTAAACCAAGGTTTTACGCGCCGCCTAGCGGAAAAGAGAAAAGTTATTAATTTTAAACTTACTTATTTCAATTATTCAATTATTTTCCTTTTTACTTGCAAAAATATACGTAAGTCGGATGAAATTTGTGGCACCTATTCACAAAACATTGCCACCATTACCAAAAACTACGTGAAAAAGCCTCAAAATTCAACCGCGCATAACTCCGATTCAGAGTACACAAAAAATAAAAGCAGAAATTACTTTTTTCCTCTCGTCAATACCAACAAAATATCAAAATTTCAGATTTTTAAAAAATAGTCGTTTTTTTTCGATGTACGTTTTCAAAATAATAGCCCAATATATATTTTTTACATTTATGTAAATTATATATTTAGCCATGTCTCTTAAATATAGTACAAATAGTACATAAAAAATAGAAAATGTCTACAACCATAACACGTCAGAAAACTAAAAGTCAATCGGATAACGGCGATGAAAATAAAGCGGACAAATTTACAAAAACTTTATTAGGTCCAAAAGTAACGCCTACTTTGGATACCATTGATGAAAAACTGGATAGAATTTGTTTAAAACTTTCCGATAATCTAAGAAGAGTTAAAAAATGAAATTAAAAAATCTAAATTCGATTGTGATAACCAAATTTCTTCCATTAAATTCGACATTACAACATTAGATAAGAAAGTCAGTAATGACTTTGATGCATTACGTAAAGAGTCTGAATTAGTTGTTACCGGGATTCCTTATGCTCCTTCAGAAAATACCCTGAAAATATATTTTGCTATTTCAAGTGTTCTTGGATATGGACAAAATATCCAAAGTAGCAGCAGTACGGAGCCAATGATTTCCATATTTCAGGAAGTAGAAGTGTACCGTATTCGTCGAGGAAGGACAACAGATCCAGGTATTGAAGATTCTAGAAATATTGATGGTTCCGATGCTGCAGTCAAAGTCCACCCACCAATCATCATTAAGTTTGCATCTCTCATGCAGAAAAATAGTTATTTTCATCGATACTTACGAGCAGCAAAAAATTTAACAATTAATCGTATCATTGCAACAACTGACAACTATCGAATCTACATTCAACAAAACCTAACATCGGATTACTATAAAGTGAATAAACTAGCTAATAAATTAAAAAAAGCTAATATAATTCAACACATTAAAATACTTAATGGAAAAGTTTACTGTAAACTCCTAAACCAACCCAACTTTACAGTATTTCATAGTGAAAAAGAGCTACATGACGCAACAACTGAACTCGCTTCTTCTCAACAATATCAACTTGCGGCGTAATTCGTAAATTGATAATGAATTATCTTTTATAGTTAGTGAGAAATAATAAAACAATAAGTGAAACTAGTGGCACAAAAAATTGAAAAAAGAAAAGACCAAAAAATCTATCTAAGTAAAACGAGATTAAAATAATTAAAAATAAAGTGCATTTGTTTGTTTTTAGTGGAAAGTGTAATTCTGGATACAAAATTTATTTATTTCTTTTTTAAAGTTCTCAGATAAATATTGTATTATTTGTAAAATTGTAAGTGACACTTATCTTCTTCTCTATAATTGATATAGTTTATTATTACTACTTATAAATCTTATTTTGGTTATATATAAATATTTTTGTATAATTTTGATAGCTTAATCTGTTTTTCGCTTGTTTGTATGATAAAATTGAATTCCATTTTAACATTTATATAATTAAGTCTTTAAGGGGAAGGATGCCTGTAAACTGATTTGTCTATTATTTTCTAAATCTTTTTCAATATGAATTCTAGTGTTAAATTTGATAACATTGTCCTAAAATCATCATATAACTCAATGAGCAGTGAATTTAATTTTGCACACTTAAATCCGGGAAGTATTGTATCAAATTTTGATGAATTTAAAGCTTTCGTTAAAAATGTCCCGTTACACGTGATTGCAATTTCAGAATCTTGGTTAAAAGAAAAGCATAGCGATCAATTAGTATCCCTACCTAATTTTAAACTAGTTCGTAAAGATCGTGTTGACAGACGAGCAGGAGGTGCAGCTTTATTTATCAACAAAAATATTAATTATAAAATTATAGCTAAAAACACAACAACGTCTGAATTTGACTATATATTTGTTGAATTGATTGGTGCAGATAATAAAAAACTTTTGGTAGGAGTTGTCTATATTCCACCACATATTAAATTCATTAGAAAGATTCAAAAAAGATTTAAAACTATTGTTAATAAATATGATGATGTATTGATCTTGGGTGACTTTAATCTCAACATCTTGTCAAATGATCGCTATATTGGAAAGTTTAAAAATCTGTATTGCTCTATGGGTCTCTCGTACAGATGTAAAGGTAATATTACCCATGGTAAAATTACCGGTAAAATTGGTAATATTACGTAATATTACTTAGGCTTGGTAAAATTGGTAAAATTGCAATAAAATTTTGTTAACCTTTGTTTAATAAAAATCAATGTTTGTGCTTTTTTTGTGGAATTATAGAATATTTATTACAACCACAAGAATATTTATCACAACAAGATGCCTCTGAAAACCTAGATCTTAGTCCAAAATGCATCTGAGGTATTGAACACTTTTTTAAACAGCTGTAGATTGAGGCCATCCAAGGTTATTGATTCCAGCAAATCATTTCATTGCAGATGATTTGCAGTTCGGTTCAGCAGTATGTCTTTGTGCAGTACCCACGGGCAAGCAATTGATACGAATGAAAGAGTAAATCTTATGCATTTTATCGGTACGAATATGCTTGGTTTTCTGTAGACTCACTTTTTGAATTTGTGCCGTTCAAATGTTTTTATATTGCCATGCCATGTGTAATACTAATACGTCGAATATAGCATTGTCCTTACAAACGCATAACTTCGACATAACAGTGAAGAAAGCAGTCATCGTTGTAGCCAATTGGTTCAGGATTTGTTAATTTTTTGCAGATGTGCAAAGAACGTGTTGTCCGTTTTCAAGATGTAATGCTGAGTATAAACAACAGCCGATTTTCGTTCATTTTTTAGATTTAAAAGAATTTTCCAATGCTGATTATGTATATTCCTGTCTATAAATACTCTGCTAGTAAGCATATTTAACTCCATAAAAATATATTTGATTTGCATCTAATGTTTTTATAAATTATAGAAATGATTGTGATAGAGTCGTACATTTTGAATTAATTAAAAATGCAACTTTTGTTGTAATTTAATTTTTTGATTCAGTTTATATTTTACCTATTTTACCAATTTTACCAATCTTACCGGTAATTTTACGGTAAAATTACCACAAAAATATTTTACCGGTAAATTTACATCTGTAGACTCTCTCGTCAACATCCTGTGAACCTACAAACTTTTCAAAGGATTGTCACCCTACATGCATTGACTTATCACTGGTGAAAAATCGTGCGAAAATTATTTTTTTTTACCCAAATTGCTGTCCCTGGTCTGCGTACATCGCACGACATGATCTACGGATCATATGATTTTAAAATCCAAAGTATTAAAGAAAACAAATCTATATATCGCCGAGCTTACAAAAATATTGACACACTAAATTGATTCAAGATGCATTGCAAATGGATTGGAACCAAATCCTTTACTCTAATGAAGTTAACGATAAGTTAACAATTTTCAACCAACTTGTAGTTAACTTACTAGATAAATCTGCGCCACTGTATAAAGTAAAGTTAAAAGAAATAGATGATACTTCGTGGTTTAATCATGAAATCCAATTTCATTGTAATACAAGAGACTATTTGCATTCTACTTGGAAAGCCAATAAAACTGAAACAAATTGGAAACTTTTTACGATTTATTGGAATGAGGTAAACAGCATGATAAAAAAGGGAAAATTTGAAAACTTTAAGAAGAAATTTAATGTTGACCTACCGCCAAATGTCCTTTGGAACAATTTCAGAAAATATGGCTTAGCTAATTCTAATCCGTCATCGGAAACAGATATATCTCCGACCGAATTTAACGATTATTTTTCATCTGTTCAGGTTCCTAGCTTACCTTTCGATACACCAATAATAACAACCAATGAATAATAATTTGTATTTTAGTAATGTAACAGAAGATGAAGTTCTCAAAACCATTTCTGAAATTGATTCTGAAGCTATTGGCACTGATGGCATCCCGATTCGATTCATTCGTTTATTATTGCCCGTGATCTTATATTATTTAACGGATATAATTAATACAGCAATTACCAAATCAGTATTTCCCAATTCATGGAAAAATGCCTATGTTAAGCCCATTAAAAAAAAACTAATGCAAATAGCGTACAGGACTTTCGGCCAATAAGTATTTTACCATGCCTATCGAAAGTTCTAGAAAAGATTATGAAACGTCAAATGCTAACATTCATCAATAATAACGAACTTCTACATGAATTCCAGTCTGGCTTTCGTGAAAAACATAGTATAACCTCTGCACTAATTAAAATTATCGATGATCTTAGTCAAAATATATCAAACAAAAAAGTCTCCTGCCTTGTATTACTTGATTTTTCTAAAGCTTTCGATTCCGTGGACCATACCATTCTCTTAAAAAAAATTGCAAACCAATTCAAATTCTCAAAAAGTGCTGTTTGCTTCATCCAATCGTATTTATCTGAGCGATTTCAACAAGTTAATATTGAAGATAAAAAGTCAGAGCCCAGTATGAATACCTCAGGAGTACCGCAAGGATCAATATTGGGGCCAATCCTCTTTTCAATGTTTATCAATGACCTCCATCACTCTCTACTCAATTTCTATTTTCATCTATTTGCTGATGACCTACAAATATATGACTCAGATGCATTGGGAAATGTAACTGAGTGTATTAAGCGGGTTTATCTGGCCCTAAAGGCTATCTCAGAGTGGGCAGCTATTAATCGAATTAAGATAAATCCTGAAAAGTCTCAGGCCATGATTGTTACATGCAGTAATAATTCACTGTCCAATATTGATCTCAATACAAACATCTTGTCAATAAATGATCGGACTATTAAATTTGTGAATAAAGTTAAGAATCTTGGAGTAATAATGAATAATTTTCTGAGCTGGGATGATCATGTTGACTACATTTGTAATAAAATTTATTCTACCTCAAGTCGATTATGGACTACTGCTGCCTTCACTCCTCGGGAAGCTAAACTAAAATTGATCATTCTCTCATTACTCATTTAATATACGCGCTCCACTATTTTCAGGATGTTCAGAAGCTGCGTGGCAGAAACTTAATGTGGCATTCAATGCATGTGCTCGATATATTTTTAATAAACGTCGCTATGAGTCTAGCTCATCTTATTCTAAACAAATTCTAAATTGCAATCTTCGAGAATATGAAGAGTATATGTCTGTTCTTTTCTTGTACAAATTAATTAAATATAAACAGCCGGAATATTTATTTAGGAATTTAAAACTTAGTCGATCAGTGCGAACACAAAATATAAATTTACCTAGTAATTGCAAAACTAAATCACGGCAATCATCATTTTTTGTTAATGTGGTCAAATACTGGAATTCATTAGATTCAAATGTGAATAATATTTCATCATTACAAATTTTCAAAAAAATAGCTTTTGATCATTTTTCCACTAAATAAAATTAACATATTATCACTTCAATCCACAAATCAGTATATTTTCCTTTCCTACGACTTACTTGACTCTAATTTTTAATACTATATTACACCATTTTCAATGCTACCATATAAAATTAGTAAAAATAACATATAAAATATAACTAATTATAAATTTCTTTAAATAAGTAATCAATTTCTATTTATTGATTATATGTTTAATAATTCGATCTCATACTATAACAATTATATCCAATACTATTCATTTTTTTTTTTGTTTTTACACTAGCTGTAAGATATATCTATCTATCTATACTATATTACTATTACTTAATTTTATATTACATTTCTTTTTCTTTTTCTATCTCGTTTTTATATGTGTTTTTGATGTTTCTTGGAAACCAAGAAAATTGCAAAAAGGCTATGCCTTACTTGTATGTGTATTAAATTCAATAAAAAAAAAATCAATGTAACTCTCTCATCCATTTAAATACTAATTGAATTACATTGATTTAATGAAATGCTTTTCTTTTTTACAGTCTATAATAATATGTTTGGATTGGACAACATTGCCGAGATATTAACAATTCAAGTTCAACTACAATATTCTTGATTTTTAAGTTAATCTATTCAATTAAGAACCAGAATATCAAAAGTGAAAATCTACAATTTAAAATAAATATATGATTCAACATAAATATATGATTAAACATAATTAAAATAAATATATGATTTAACTAATATATCATCAACTATGTAAAAAAAAATCAATATAAACCAGAATTTAATATATATCAGCTGCTCAACATAAACCATCCAAGTTTCAATATATATCAGCTGCTCATCATTACCATCCAAGGACCTTTAGTACATATCAATACACTTCATAAGAATCTAAAATATTATTGATTATATTAAGCCAATCACCAAGGGAGAGACACGTACCTTGCACTATTAAAGATAACGGACCAATGTAGGGGATGGGGTGCATTACCTAAAGATTGGCTGGGGTGGGGGGCGGATCCACTTTGATAGGAGAATTTGCGTCCTTGTTCGGCATATGTATAGAGTTTAACAAGTTCACAACTTTCCCCCGGATGATAGGGTCCCTCATGGTCTTCCACCGCGTTTGGACAGGGCACTCACATAACTACAATTAATACTCTCCTTTCGTGCATACTTAGAAAAATAACAAAATACATAATCAACCTGTCTAAATTAGACATTAAAATAAGAATATGTAATTGGTGATATGGGCCAATAGGCCTAAGCCAAATAATCCTGGAAAATAAAAAATAAAAGAATTTATCAGACTTCTGGTAGTGGAGGATGACAAAAATATGAAGTGGAACATTCCTACTTTCAACCTCCTTAGGAATGCTGTTCAAAAGTGGACATATTTAGAACTAAATCGGTAGATTGATTTATAAATCATTTATACTCTACAAAAACGGGATATTCTATCAAAATATTCTTTTGACACAGTCATATACATCTTAGACGGAGTAATAAATCTTAAAAAGTGGAAAATCTTTCAACATGATTTTTAAACTGAATTTCTACCCCTTGAAATTCGTAATTCAAATGCATTTTCCCTAAAAACTATAATCTCCAACTTTTCAAAGTTAATATCCACTATTTTTTCTTTAAAATGGCATGGTATCTCATATTTTATTATAAGTTACACGTAACATGTCTAAGGCTCCTCTACGGGACATAGCAGTAAATAAAAAGAAATATGAATAAGAAAATAAATTTAATTTTCGCAGAGATGTTGCACTTATCTTTTGAAAACGTTCACCCAAAAATACTAGAATTTTTATTGAATAAATGTTTTGTGAAACTGAAAGAAAGCCACTACCGTTTTGGAGTGGCTCAACTTACTTTTCAAATTAATTCCCGTTTCTTACAAAGCTGTCTGTGCAAATTAAAAACAATTTGCACAGATCAAAAACTAAAGAAAAAACTGATTACCAATATTTTCACTAATATGACAAAAATTAGTGTGTTTAAAAGATTATCTCTATTATTTGTAACCATAAAATTAATAAATTCATTACATACTGCTTTTTTGACTCCATGACTCCATTACTGCTTGGTAGAAAATTCTTATTTTGGAAATTATTTTTTTTTAGCTAACATCGCTAATGTTTTGTGCTGATGTCTACGGATCTTCTTCATCCGTAACAGTTAAAATCAAATACTCTTCTTCATAAAGTTTTGAAGAAATATCATCTTGATCATCACTTATAAAACTTTCTTAATCAACATAATCAATAGTTATTTCTGAACTATCATAGTCATGCATAGTTGAAAATTCTTCATCCTGAATACTGTTTTGATTACTATATTCCGTAACATTAACATTATTTTCATCATCAGACATTGTAAACAAATTTAAATTGATCAAAGCACAACAAACTGTAACTATTTGATCTATTAACGAAACGTCACACAAATTTGAATCATTTAGCGTCAAAAATTCAGGAAATCTATTCTCATACAATAACTTTAATTTATGTTTTGTTTCACTTATAGTTTGTTCAGCAAGTTTTTTTATTGTGTTTATTTTTTTTGATTCGGCTACAATAAACGGTTCTAGCTGGCCATTTATTGCTAAAAATGCTGATGATATATTTGATCCAAATTTTTCGGTATAATCTTTCATTAAAAAATCCTGCACCAAAATACAATCTCCATCAACAAGATATTTTATTAAACCACAGGTTTTGGATATATTTGTATCAGTTGCATTAGCATCAAAAGATTTTGAGAGAAAAACGATCGATCCTCCTGGTGTAATGGCTATCAGATATTTTAATTTTCTTTGAGATTCCTGAAAATGTAACGAAATATCTATTGTGTCAACTATCACTGCTTTACTACCAACAAAATGTTCCTTAAAAATATTCGGTGTATTGAAATCAAACAAATCAGTAGATGGCCATTCTATCTCGTGTTTTAATTTTAAATACAAAATGTGAATTGTTTTATCAAAGAAACTGAAAAAAAAAATATAAGTAACAGACTTTAGATTGTTATTAACATAACATAGAAACCTACCTTTTCGCAAGATCCATCGTCATTCCAAAATTATAGGCCAGCAACTTAAATGACAATCCCAACTTTAATCTAGTCAATGTCAATATAAGAGATTGAAAATTAGTAAAATTTTCATCAAATGGTAGATGTTTTCCATAATTTTCCATTATATGATTTATTGTATTGCTTGTAGCTCCTAATAAAGATAGAGTTTTGTTATAACTATTAAATTCATCTCTGTTACAATTATGGAAAATATCGTTTCTGTTTTTGATATCTTCTATTTCCATTTCTAATTTTTTTAGTTTTTTTCGGTAATGATGTGTAATTATTGATTGAATTAGTTCATAATTTGGTTCTTTTTCAACGTTTGTTTCTTTGGGCGGTTCCGGAAACTTTTTACCACAATTAACTTTTTTTAGTTTTGTTGATCGACTCCTAATTTGTTCTAATTCTTGAACAAATGATGAATTTTTGGATTGTTGTTCTTCCACACTATTATCTTGATTTGGTTCTCCATTTAAATACAATGATGGCAACCAATCTGGATCGTTTATTTTATTAAGACTAGATGGTCTACCTAAAATAAAATAAAAATTACATTTGTGGCATAATTTTCGGAAACAAATTAAGTATATTACCAGAAACAAAATGTTTACTACAAATTCTTCGGACCAGCGTATTGAATGGAGTTATTTCATTATTTTTAATAACTTTTATCCACATCAACAAACGTTTTTTTGATAATTTTTGATTGGCTGGATCGATTTTAGGAAATTTAATCCAGTGAATGTTATTCAACTTAAAACGTGAATCGCATCCAGGAACACAACAGCGTTTACCCACTACAATAAAAACAGTTAAAATCAATAAATCTATAATCTTGTACGTAATTGGGCAAGAATTGTTTGCCACCATCTTATCAATAAATAAATAAATAAATAATACAAAAGAGTTCCAATAACTTACTTTTTATAAATATAAACAATCATACATAAATTATTAATAAAATTAATATGAAATGGTAATTTCGCTTGGTTTGATTTGTAACAGAAATTTTACCGCTCAGTATTTTTGACATGACATGACTCACTTTAAAGCCTGATTCACATAAATTAAAAGCAGAAATATCTACATTATATATTACATCGATAGCGAAAAAATATAGCCGTGGCAATCATGACAGATACAAACTTAAGTGAACTCCGTTTGGTATTTCAAATCAGCTGCTTTTTAAAATTTTGTTGTATGAGTAAAAAATGGCATTTATTACATGTGCTTTGATAATAGTAAACCATTTTTACACACTTTTATTTAATTAAGAATTATTTAATTTAATTTAGAAATAATAAACTCATTTAAAATTTCAAATCTCATGTTAAATAATACAATTGACATATGTCAAATTTCACTAGAATTGGTATTAGTAAATCTTGCTGGAATCTCAGATCTGAAAAAAAGATTTCAGATCAAAAAAGGTTGATTTTTTTTTGATCTGACAACCAAACGAACAAAAATTTGCTGTAAAAAAAAATTAATCTTTTTTTGAGCTGACGTACGAAACGAAATTCACATTATAGAAAATCGCGAACTTCCGAATTCCGATCATCATTGAATATAATAAAATTATATTAAAAATATTATTTATTTCACTATTAATTTATATCAAAAAACAAATTTTAGAAACGCAGAAATTTAAATTCTAAAATAACCACAAATTCAAAACAAAAATGGTCCTGCTATGCGCATGTCAAGAAAAAAAAGACAAATTGTTTTATCCTTTGATTTATTCAAGAAAAAGAAAATTTATTCGAATAGAGAATAGAATTTTATTCTCGAATTAATTTGTTGTTCTATCCTGATTCATACAATACAAACGGCGATTTATCCGGGGATTTATGTTCTATCAGCATTCACTCAATCGGCCCTTATTGTCATATCACTCACTAGTAATAAAGAAAACCATACAACTCGCTAGTGTGTCTGACTATGGATAGATGTGGAGAGTAGAGTTATTGTACTTCAATCCTGCTATTATTTGTTCCCTTTATTGCTTCTCTGATATTGATTATAAACTTAATTTCTTAAATAAAATTATCTTATCGCTTTTTGACAAATTTGTTCTCTATGTTAGTGTGTGTGAACGGAAAACAGCCTCCATTTCTTTCACTCCAGAAATGCTGAGTACTAGAGTCATGCGTTACTTTGCATATGCTGATTATCTAAATGATGGATCGCTAGACATCTGGGATGCCTTAGCTGTTCACAACGTAATAGGTTAAGGACAATGGTACGCGATAGGGAATTAAACTATTTAGTCGAGTTGATTCAACAATTGATTTGTCGAAGAAAATTAGGAACATCGTCTTTCTTAAGTCCCAAGATGACTCATTTCCCCTTAGTGAGGTTGAACTGAGTCAGATTAACAAAGACCTTTGTTAAGCCTTACCAATTTCCGCGCTCTTGCCAGATCTGATATAGGTCTACCGGAGGCTGAGCGCTCTTTTTTGTTTCAGTAGATTTCACATAAGGAACTGGAAGTTGTCTTTTACTCGATTAGTTCTAACGTCGCTAGTCTTGACAATACGTTCTTAAATTTTTGAAATTAATATTCTATTCTCTAATGCCTGATTGATGTCTGTCATATTGTGAATTATTTTATTAGGGTGGGTTGCTACATGTAACATGGAAGCTAGCCAAAATTCCTAAAAAAGCAGCTAAATATCGTCCGAACAACATCTTCCCAGTTCTGTCCAAAGTCTTCGAGCGGCTCATCTATGTTTAAGCCGGCAGTCTCACTTTAGAAGTCACGATCGACATTGTTGGATGTCTCTGATAAAATAAGGGTAAATTTTTCTTGCAAAGACTTCGACTCTGTGGACCATTCTCTCTTGGTATCTAAGCTTAAGGCTCAGATTTTCTTTTCATCAGATTTTCTTTTCGTGCTTGTAATTTCATGTATTCATGACAGAGCGTTATCGGTCTATTTGCTCTTTTGCTAAGAAGGGGTGCGGGTGCGCTTCCCACCACCAAGAGGATTCCGCAGGGTACAATTTTAGGACCCCTATTCTTTGATATTACCAAACCTTGCCTGAATGGTTCGGTCAATTTCTTCGCTGATGACGTTCAACTTCTACATGCTAAGCTTCGATTAAACCTAGATGATTGCATTAAAGTACTAAATTGTGACCTCAAATCTATTCTGGTATGAGCCCTTAGAAACTAGATTTCTTTAAACCTTGCTAAATCCCAAACATTGTTGTACAACTCTTGCTCTGAAGCAGTTACAAGCAGCTCATCTATTCGGCCTTCTCATCACTTACGAAAAATCTTTGATTTATTTTTGAAAACTTCAATTAGAAATCTCATGTTAACTCATTAACTCAAGATCTTTGGTACTCTGCGAGGGCTTCGTAGGGACAAAATTGCTATCTACCCCTGCATATTTGGAGGCAACTGGTTCTGTAACTGATATTGCCCCTTATTAGCTATAGTTTTGAGATTGTTTTAGGTTGTATGGACGAGACCTTTATGATTTTGCGGAGAACCTTTGATTATGCTGTCAAGTTTGTTTATAATTTAAAGCTTCGTGATCAAGTATCAAAGTTAGGCATGTTTAGTGTTAACCATAATAAATTATAGATTTACGTCTTTGAATATCCGAAGATACCATGCTAACTGGGGAAATAGCGCTCAAGAGTATTTATTAATTTCCCTTGAGGAATTTATTCACGTTGATTTTAAAGTTTCAAGGATTAAAATTATCAGGAAAGACCCACGCCGGTAAGGCATTCATTCCAAAGACGTGAGACTCTGTTAAAAGAATCACGTTGAAAAGCTACCGTTCTACACCTTTTTTCTCGAACCGTAAAAGGATGGGTTGCTATTGTTGCTCTAGTGTGACGCGAAAAGTTGACAGTTTCAGGCAAAATCGATTTGATCTCCGCAGACGTCCGTTCATCCATAATGTATTTATAAAATACCGTCAATATAGCAACATCTATTCTATGTTGCAAGGAATCAAGCTCGTTAGTAAGATTTAAATTGCCGATCAATTTAACAGCTCTCCGCTGTATAGAGTCAAGACATTTCAAACTACTTACGTAGGCTCCACCCCATATGTGAGAACAATACTCCATGGAAGGACGAATAAATGACTTATATATTAAAAGAAACTGCTTGCTATTAAAAACCTTACGACAACGACCCAAAAAACCCAATTTTTGAACAGCGTTCTTAGCTAGGCTGAAAATATGAGAATTCCATTTCATATTATTTTCAATTTCAACTCCTAAAAGTATATAATAGATTCTTTCTCAAGATCATTTGAATCAAATTTGAATGAAAACGGATTAGGTGCTGATAACCTAGGAAAATGGCAAACTCGTGTTGAATTCAACACTGTTAGCAACACCCCAGTCCAAGATTGTTTTTAAATCAATGTTTAATGACTCTATCAAATTTGATCTAGCGACATTAACCGTTGCTGGTGCATAAGGATTTGGCATTTTATGAGACGCATGAAGTGTGCTACTTGGGTAACGCTAACAGAATTAGGTTGGTGTAGTTGAGAGGGGCAGAGTAAATACTGCTTATACTCAATGATTCTGCACCATAGCGAGTCATTGGCGCCACAAAACCAATGCAACTCAAGAGTCTGTTCTCCATGTTAGGGGTGGCTTGGAGCGGGCGTCTGTCTTGGATCAAGCGGCTCGCTATATAAATGTGTAAAAAGCGTCCGTTTTTCATGTTAGGGGCGGCTTGCAGCGGGCGTCTGGCTTGGATCAAGCGGCTCGCTATATAAAAGTGTAAAAAGGTTGTTTTTGGTGACCTTAAGATGCAGAGCGAACCCACTCACGAAAATTTGGGTTGTGCGAAGGGCTAACACCACATTTCCGTAAAAAAATTATTGTCATGAATTCTGTACACAGGCCTCGGAATATCTCGAATTCATTATTGGAACGACCTCGGAAGCTGTACCTGAGCTACGATTTAAAAATGGGAACCTGGAACGTGCTAAGCCTTAGAAGACCAGGGGGTCAATTCTAACTTGATGAGGTGACTCAGTCATTGACTGTTAAAAAAATCCAACTCAAAGAGAGTCACTCATTTATTCGAACTCAAAATTCTATGTTTTGCGATTCTAAGTCAAAAAGTGAGTCATTTCAAATCAATTTTCATAGAATGACTGTTTGACATTTAAAGAATTTTGTTACTGTCAATTTTATGAAAATTTGTGTTTGTTTATGGTACATAACTTAAACTTTTATAAAAAATAGATATCCTTATTAGGCGCCAAATAAGAGAAAATCATAGAAATTTTGTTCGGTAAGATAACATACATATGTTTAAAATGAACATATACGTTCTACGATTTTTATTTTAGAAATAAAATACGAAAAAGACGCAGGAAAATTAGGAAACGTAAATACAAGAAATGCAGTAAATTTTCTAATAGTAGGCAGGAGATTTCGGACCAAATTGCTTCTCAATTTTAATGTTTATTTTGTACATTTCAATATATCGTTTTTCACAGTTGCAAATTATTTTTGCATTCCGCATTTCAAGTTTTCTCTTTCGTTTTTGCGGCAGGCTCGATGGATTTCGAATGATATTTATCACAGAGGAGGTAGTATCTTTAGTTTTTACTCCCAGTTCTTCTGTAAAACCATCTCCATCCACGACATCGTATTTGATAATGCCTACCTTCTTGCTCTCAACTTCATCTAGCTCTAAAATAGGATCTCCCATTGCTCTGCAAGTTTACCTTTTCCATCCTCTGCAGATGAAAATTGGTTTCGAGCCAACTCCAAATGTTCCTCTAAATAATCAACCAGAGCAACCTTTTGGCTGTTTGTGGGCGTTTTGCCTAACTTTTTTTTAAATTTATCATTCGACATTTTTAATAAATAACGGTAGTCACAGCTTTTTTTTAATGACTTTTTGACATTTCAAATGAGTTTGGAAAAAATCATATGACCCAGCCAGAATCGAGATTTGTTACTTCATTTTCGAAATTCAAGTCATATGACTTGAAACCATCAAGTAAGAATTGACCCCAGGAGATCCCCTAAAACTCACACAACGAGTTGAGAGCTACACACTGGATATAGTGGCATTACAAGAACTAAGATGGCCAGGTAGTGGAATCCATGAAACAGCGAAAGGATACACTCTTTATTATTGCGGTCATCAAAACGGAGGAGAATTTGGAGTTGGCTTTCTTATACACCGTCGCGTGAATCAGCATGTTATCGACTTCTGCCCAACTAATATGCGGCTATGCACACTGAGAATCCGCTCGCAAAAATTCAATGTAACGATCGTCAATGTTCATGCACCTACTGAAGATAAAGCTGATATTAAAGACCTGTTCTTCCTAGAACTCGAAGAAGTCATCAATAACATCCCGCGGCACGATATAAAAATCGTGGTAGGTGACTTTAATGCTCAAATTGGTAGGATTGCAGAACTTAAAACACATATTGGCCCTAACAGCTTGTATCATACCAGCAACAATAACCGTTTTTGCGCAGCCGAGCTGGCTATGATGTATGATCTAGTAATTTCCAGCACTTTCTTCCCACACAAGAGAATTCACAAGGCAACGTGGAAATCAAATGACGGAAGAACGGAAAATCAAATCGATCACGTCATGATCTCTAAGAGACACTCTACAAGTGTAACTGACGTTCGATCATACAGAGGTGCTGATATGGACACCGATCATATGCTTGTCATCTTTAAATACAAGTGCAAATTATCATCTACATTTAATAGACAAGCAAAAAAGACCGTGCGCTGGAATGCCGATGCATTTAAACATCCGGAAATGCTGAATAGATATCAGGAAATAATAACACAAAACATAGAAGAGCATGACATCTCTTCTGAGATGCCATTAAACATACAACAGGATGGCAAACGCTTCAATCAACCATTATAGCCGCAGCACAAACTACAATCGGAAAACGACCACCGAAATCACACAACGAATGGTTTGACGACGAGTGCCGCCAATCCGTTGAACATAAACAAAAACTGCGATAAAAATGGTTATAACAAGGAACACCCGAAGCTCCTAAGCTGATTATCTATGCGCCAGGAAAGCCTCAGCAAAACTTCTACGTAAAAAGAAACGCGAACACATGAAGAGCTGCATCGGAAACATCAACCAACATGCGGCCAACGGAAATTCAAAAGAGTGCTTCGCCAATGCACGAAATCTGACAAAAGATTTCCACCCAAGATCTACAGCCATCAAAAATGAAAATAATGAACTTACAACAAGTGAACGTGATGTGCTGGCAGTGTGGCGATCCCACTTTCAAGACCTACTGAATAGGACGAATGAAGTTCATCCTATTAGAGCAATTGCTCCGTCAAGTAAGCAGATTTCTGTCCCTTACCCAACAATAGAAGAAGTGGAAGCTGCCATTAAAAAATGGCAAATCACCAAATCATCGATGGAATCCCTGCAGAACTATTTCAGAATCGAGGAGCAGTTCTGGTCTCACGTATATATGATCTGATTCTTGCAATCTGGGACCAAGAAGAACTACCTGCTGAATGGAAAACAGCTCTCATTGTTCCGCTACATAAAAAAGGTGACCGTCTGAAGTGTGCGAATTATCGTGGAATCGCACAGTTGAACACTGCATATAAACTAGCTAGTGTCGTATCATCATCGGCGACTATCAGTGTGGTTTTCGTCCCAACCGTTCAACAACAGATCAATGTTTTCCCTTAAGGATGATTCTGGAAAAATGTTGGGAGTACAACATCAGCATTCACCAGCTCTACGTTGATTTCAAGCAAGCATATGATACCATCATCCGCGTCAACCTCTTTTCTACACTCATATGCCTTGGTATTCCAGCGAAACTTGTTTCTCTGTGCAAACTTACAACATCGGGATCAAACTGTAGAATAGTAATCGAAGGGTCAGTTTCAGACTCTTTTGATATAACATCAGGTGTGCGACAAGGTGATGCACTCGCACCCGTACTATTTAATTTGGCGCTTGAGTACACGATCAGAAAAAGCCAAATTGAGACACAAAACTGCATATTTAACAAGTCTAGTCAAATTCTTGGCTATGCAGATGATATTGCGCTTCTCAGACGTAGACCAAGCGATATTAAGGATGGTCTCTCTCAGCTTGAAAGAAATGCTAAACGACTTGGATTATGCATCAACCCCGGCAAGACTAAACTTTTAACAACATCCAGGAATATACCTCCCGGCAATCTGAATGCTGGCGACTATGAAGTAGAACGTGTAGAAAACTTCAAATACCTCGGGTCTGTAATAACATCGTCAAATGACATGCAGGCAGATATTAAAGCCCGTGTCTCAGCCGCATACAGAGTTTTCTACGCATACTCAAAACTTTTGCGATCAAAACATCTTTCGCAGTCGTGCAAGCTCACACTTCAAAAAGCATTAATCCGACCTGTGGAAGTGAAAGCCAGTTCCTTACCTTTGGAAGTGAAAGCTGGACACTGACTTCCTCCGATTGTAGAATTCTATCAACATTCGAGAGAAAGGTCATACGAACAATTTATGGTCCATGTACAGTTGCTGAAAATCAGTATATAATCCGAATGAATCATTAAATCAGACAGCTTCTTGGAGGCTGCGATGTAATCGGATTCATTAAATCCAACCGGATTAGATGGTTTGGTCATGTAGAAAGGGCACCATTAGATAGAATGATTAAAAAAGAGTCCCAACAACAACCAGCTGGTGTTCGTCGAAGAGGAAAACCTAGACAACGCTGGTGTGATGACATCATCCAAGACCTTCGTGATATAGGATGTCGAAACTGGGGCAACTGGTCATGGAACGAGATGATTGGAAGCTGATTGTACAGACGGCAAAATCCCTCCATGGGATGTAAACGCCAGAGAGAGAGACCAAGAAATAAGTTGCTCGTCTAAACCGTAGCATCTCAATTTGCATATAAGATTGTTGTGCCATACTTTGTCAAATGCTTTAACAATATCAAGAGCTACACCGAAAGTTTCACCATGGTTTTCAAGCGACTTGTTCCAGATATGCGTGACGAACGAAAGTAAATCTCCTGTCGCTCTTCCTCTACGGAATCCGTATTGTCGTTCATTGAGAAGTTTTGAAGACTCTAAGAAGCTCATAATATTAAAATTAATGTATTTCTCAAATATTTTAGAAACAACCGATAAAATTGATATGGGTCTGTAGTTAGTTGGATCTGCTTTGGAACCTTTTTTAGAACTGTACGCTAGCCATTTTCCATATATCAAGAAAAATCCCTTTTTAATATGATAAATAGAAAATTTTAGTGAGGATTGGTGCTTACTCTTTAGCAAAGGTTTTAAGAATAATTGGAGGAATACTATCAGGCCCAGATGCCTTATTAGTGTTAATTTGTAAAAGCATTTTTCGTATTATGTTTTTCCTACGTATCTTCTTAGATAGTTTATGGTGTGAAATTCTAGGAGCAGCACAATCTTGTATTACCACAGGTAAGCTGTGATCATTGGGCTAAACCATACTGTGTTATCATGCTTTTTAATTCTCTTCCACAGTCATTAAAGAAATTTAACGTTTCGCCTTGCCTGTTCAGGAATCAGTAAACAGACTATCTAGACTCACTGACTATTCTACAAGAATGACTTGTTCAAAGGATACTATCTACTATACAGCTGATTACGCTGTCTTGTCCCTTTTGACAACAAAACAGCTCTTTCATTTTTCATATTGTATTTTTTTACTGGGACTCAAAGATCTTTCCATACTCCTTCCATGATCCTCTTCTTCTCTCCTCCCCTTCCCGCTCATTTTTTTTATTTTATTCACACTTCCCTGCTCTACTTATATTATAGAACTTTTTCTTATTTATCTTATCCACACTTCCGCGACCATGATGCCTCCACGCTTATTCTTGTGTATGCAACTTACCGCTTGCTGATGGTGATGCTTGCTTCTTCCTGTGTTCTCTGTGCAATATTATAGGTCAATAATCTTATTGCAAAATTCTTAATCTTATATGCCTATCCCATCAGGCAATATGAGCGAAGGATGCTTCATTGGCTCTAAGTCTCTTCCTCCTATTACTCATTCGCCCTGTTTGAAAATCACTATATGAACTAAACTGGGGTTGCCAATAATCTAGATGGTAGCATATTCATTGACCATGAGACGCACCGTTTTCCCAAATGATAAAAATCTAGATATTAAGTTATATGAAGGCTCTTCGAGCAAGCAATAACGTGCCATCATCAAGGAATATTCCAATTCCATTCCAAGGAATAAGTAGGTTTTCTATAAATACAAAGGCTACGTAGAGTGAAATCTATGCGCAAACCGGTGCTAAAAGCGTAGACAGCTACAATCAAATGAGAATGTTCACAGTAAAGCGAAGTTGTTTGCCGCGCGTAAGCATACTCGCAAATACTACGGTTTTTAAAACTGATTGGTCCTTTCCACATTTGTATGTAGTGCAACGCAACACTTGTCTTTGCCTAAAAATTGTCTATGAGCCATATTGGAATTTAGTTGATAAGGCAAAGCGGTAAGAAACGAAGAAGTGATGCGTTGCATTGTATGCCAGGAAGGGCCAATATCATGCGGTTTGATTGTTTTTATGTGGTATGGTATACAAGATTTTTTTTAAAAATTTATGATGTACATTTGTTTACATATTTTCAGCTGATTCATTTGCAAAGGGTTTTATTTGCTGGTAGGAAGTGTTTTTCGAAATAATGGCCTTCAGCAGTGAAGTTTTAATTACTATTTTTTTGCTAAGTTGAGGATATAATTGATGAAATTCACTCTTGATTTTTCGGTCTAAATTGATTATACCAATTTTCGTTCTTAAATTTGTTAACCGCGAAAAAGACTTTCATTTTAGAATAACATTCTATAATGATGAATTCATTTTGAAAAATGACAAATAACATCGATTTTCGTCTAAAGCATTACTATGCACACTCAATCGCTTTGCTCCGCGCGTATTTCAAATACCTGCTGCTGTTTCAGAAATATTAAGAATGTTTTTGTGTATCTTCTGCGATCATTTCTTGCCATCTTTTTCACTTGTTCTTGTTATTTCAGTTGTGTTCTGGTGGCACCTCCAGCCGACGACACTCTTCAATTTTCTTCCAAGCATAATCACTAATCCATGGTTTTCGGGATTTTTCTTGGTATCCAAGCACATCTGTAGCAGTAAGCTAGACGTAAGCTTCCTCAATTTGTTCACATTTTTATCAATACTGGTGGTTTCGTTGTTTAGTTAATTGAGCTGGAGAGATTTTTGATGTTATTAGTATTTTTGTCGCTCAATCTATTGGTGTTGAATATGCCTTGTTGTTTTACAGCGGCTGGTTTGATTTTGAAAATTGCAATTATCAATTGGTCACTATGTCTTTTCGTTTAGCTCTGACATCTTGTAAGGAGGGTAGATTTATTTACCAGTACGTGATCGATGTTCTTTGATTCTTCCATCCAAGTGTAATTATGGACTTTCTGATAAGGGATCTTGCTGCCTGCTACGAATAGCTGATTTGTGACCCAACAATCGATGATACTATCTTCATCATTGTTACGTGTTGATTCTAGCGCACATTTGCCCGTGAATGACGTCATTTCACTATCGTCGGTTCCAATTTCGACATTGAAATCACCTTGTTCTATTTTGATGTCATTTTGGTGTGCACCAGCTGCTTGAAGTTGTTCGTAGAATTCATCTTTTGTTGTATCACCTGCTTCTCTGCTATGGATTGGAATGTTGCTGTTATTATTCTGATTCGAGAAGTACTTTCTTTGCGTCAGACCAGATTTACTAAAGAACATAATGTAATTTCCTTTACTTGTTAGATCTACGCTGTTTTACATCTTAATTCATTGAGTCCTATAAGTATCTTGATTTTATATTCTTCTATTAATTTCTCAACTTGTGCTAAGCTCGATGATTCTGATATAGTTCTGACGTTCCAATTCCCTACTCGTGTCAGGGTACGATAGCTAAGAGTTGATGTTTTTTTTATTCGTTTTTGTGTTATTTTCGTTTCTATTTAACGTTCCTTTAATCAATTTGAATTTCGGATTGATGAGTGATTGGACCATAGAATCCTACATAGCCAGTTGCCAGGGCTGCCGAATAATGTATATTGGCATACAGAGGGAGAGTTGTTCTTGTTTCAACGTAATTCAATCATATTTCACACTTTTGGTATTGTTCACAAGCGGTTACTCGTTTAAGTGCCAAACTTTTTCATTGTTGCTTAGCTTCATGTAAGTGATGTTGTCATCTAACTAACGACAGACTTAATAATTCATCTTTTGTCTTTAAAGTGAACATCAATGAGGTTCAGTTTAAAACATTAATAAATATCTACGGACAGAAAAGCTGTGACAAGCAGACATAGGATTAAAACTAGCTTGTTTTAATATTACTAATATTACTAAAGAACTTTTCTTCACTAACATCAGAGGTGTAATCTACTTTAACGGTAAGTTATAACGTGGTACATCATATTGTTACCACCAGCCACTTAACAATGTCAACACTATGCAGATTAATTCCAATATTTTACTTCACATAGTAAGGAATAACTGAATAATTAAACATTGTACATAATTGGAAACCTATTTTGCGTGTTAGAATTTTGCATACCATTAGAGCTCTTATGACTACTTTGGAAACCTTTATATAGGTGTTACGAAGTATTATTTAGTAGAATTCTTAGATATTTCCGCGCATTTACACACATCATTTTTGCACCACCCATTGCAATGGACTCGTGCTTCATAGATTGTAGGTAGATATTATTATTCGGCATTGTTTTTTGTTTCTCCGAGAAAGAATGTCCATTATGCCAGATGAAAGTATTAACGTAGTAAGGTTACTCTCAGAGGTTGCTCGGTGAGAGCTTTCGCCTGTAAAAATAAAAAACGAAAATTAATTACAAAAAATATCACCAAATACTTGCCATTATTTATTAGTACTAAATAAATAACCGAAACATCGGAACGATAAACTATTTCCACTATTCTTCCTGAATCCTGACTCGCCAAGAAGCATTTCCTACAAATGATTAAATTGCAACGTAGTTACCAAAATGTATGCAATAAAATTAGATAGTTATAATTGAAATAAATCTACTCATGTATGTAATGAGAAAAAAACAATTTATTACCTTGATCTATTGTTATTCACTATTAACCTAATAAGCATTTCATTGAATTTACAACAACGCGTTGATTCTCAAGTGAAATTTATAAACTTTTAGATTATTATATTTCATCCGTTTTTATTTATATAAAAAACAGATCGTTGATTTTTTTGTGTGACCTTATTCCAGTTTTACAGGGTGATTTAGTGCAACCGATTTTGTTACCTGCCATTTTGTTCGTACAATTTTATATCGTCTTCTCCATGTACCAAATTCAATTTCTCTCCAAAACATGGATAAAAAAGATGTTTTAACATTTTCAAATTTATTTTTAATTCTTTATTGCTCACGCAAACTTATTTCTTAAAAATAAAAAAGAAAATATTTACAGATATATAATTTTTTCCTGAGAAATAAAGCATATTTCCCGTTATTATTACTTTTGTTTTTTTTATTAGAAAATATTTCGATTTATTCTTTCTAATCTATAATTAAAATAATTTGTAATTTTAAAAACTATAAAATATATATATAATAAAGCTGTAGAAGACCATACAAAAAATAGTTATTAAAATTTATTATTCCTTCTTCAAGGCACCAGCTTCCTCTAAAAATTCTTGTAATCCTTCTGGTATATTTCCTGAATCTAAATCCTTAGCCCAATTCAAATATTTTTCAAATTCTTTCCTTAATGCAAAAACCGCTTTTTCACGATCACTTACAAGCTCCTCTAAATATTGATATCGTAACTTTTTTCTTGCACGACATTCTCTGGCACTTTGTCTGCTTCGTTCTAACTTTGCTTTCATATCAACTTTTTCGGTAGATGCTTTACGTCCGGGTTTACGACCTCGTTTTCCACCTTCTTTTCGTTCCTGCAATTGATAAGATAAATTCTTATATTTAACGAAACGCATTAAAAACAAAAACGTATATATGCATTTTTAAATTGTACGACGTAATTTAACGTACAATAACATAAAATACAAAAATAAAATTAACAATGACCGGTATTTCGTTTTTTATATCTATTACAGTAACATATATGTACTAACCACACAAAAACTATTAACTATTAAATTCAAAAACTAAAATACGCGTAAATTTTCAATTCAATTCATACGAAAAGAAATGGAAAATAAAATATAATTTTTAAAGAAATAAAATAATGTGCAGAACAAAGTCACGACGTATCTTGTTTCTTTTAATCTAAATTATTTTCTTCATTATAATTAATTTACGAAATTAATTTAATTCAATTCTAATATATTGAAGAAAATATGAGACAAGCCCGAACCTTTCACAACAGAACCGTGTTACATTTAAAAGGCACGCAACTCAACTAAAATTGTAATTCTTTAATTTTTTTTTTTACATTTAATATTTATATAATGTTATCTCGTTCTATTTATTTAAAAATACTGTTAATGCGAGAACGAGATAAAAGCAAATATTATATGGAAAAGAAATAAAAAGAAAATTTATTGCGTAGAAATTTTATTCAACGCAAAATGAATATACATAAGCGCTTTATGATTTTACAACGACAAAATTGAAGTGTTTTTTTTAGATGATGTTAATGTTGGTGGTCATACATATCTTGGATTATTTTATTTTTTGCTTGTTTTGTAAGATTATTTTCTAAGACTATATAATTTTCAGCGTATGTGTAAAAATAAAAAAAAACTATTCTTGTGAAACTTCGATGAATTAATTGCGTTGTTTTGACAAGCTACTACCTAATAGTGAATTCTTTTCGACTGCACCGAACAAGTTCCAACACCGAATTATCGAATTTTGTATTCTTTTGGAATGAATTTCAATACAAAAAAATAATTCGGTGTTGGAACTGTACTGAAATTTGTTCGGTACAGTTGAAAAGAATTCACTATAAGTCTGTTTCGTATCACCAACTAAATTCATATTCTTGTTATAGAACTAAGCGCCCATTTTGCGACAAATGTTGACCACTGTTATTTTAATAATTATGCTAAAAGAGTCTCTGGCCTGAATATTTTTAATGTCACTTTTGCGGATTTCAATGAAAGCGGTTCTGCCTTTTAACAGTTTATGTGAGGTGGTTGAGTGCCAGACAGAAGGTCGATATTGGGCTTATATTTGTGTCTCGATTAAAAAATGAGCTTGAAGTGCAAACAAGTAAATTATTTGATTATACGTTGTTTGCAGTTTTCCATGAAGTTAATAACGGGACTAACAAGTGATGTTACCGTCAGTACTCAGTAGAAACCATGGTTATTGCAATCGGTGGCTGTAACAAGTTTAACATTTTTCATTTATATTAAATTAACTTTCGATATTGTTACTCTGCATTAATGCACTACGTAGGTTTGGCAAACACCAATATATTATATAGTTCGAGAACCGTCGTTTTATCGTTGGTGAAAATATCGGTAACTGTGAAATGGCCAAAACTTGTTCCTTGTTCGAACATTTGTTAGTGCAGTAAACCTATTTTGTTGTTATTGTATAGATTGATAAAAGAGATTATTGTTGGGTTTCCCATCTAAATTTATGAATTCTACTGAATTACTGGTATCTTAGTTAGATTGCTGGTATCAGATATTTTCCTTAGTTAGATCTGTTACGTTGTTTCGACAGGTACATAGGCGAAAAGCAATATGCGGTGTTGTCATATGCAAATAATTTCGGAATAAATTCTGCTCAAGTTAGTGTTGTAGATTTGTGAGCGTATCTAGGCTGCGCCAAAATGCATAATAGTTAATTTTCTTTTGGAGAAATTGTTGATGAACATTTTCAATTTGAGACTCGATTATTGCAGTTATTTATTTGTCACTTATTTGTTACAGCTTTAATGTGCAATCTTGTCAGGTCTACTTTACAAATCGGTTCATTAATATTTCGAATTTATCTCTGATATGATTGATGCATTGGTTCTCGTTTTTTCGTTATTAAGTGATACAACCGTGTGAGGAATTTTCTAAATTCATATAGTGTCCTGAGATATACTGTTTAGTAAGTGTTTGTTACATTCACGGATTGGTAGGTTATTAACTGTCGAAAGCTATATAGTTTGTGTAATCGCAATACTGTCCGTGTGTGTGTCTGTCTCTGTACAAGATATCCCTGAAACTACATGACCTATTGACTCCAAATTTGGTACAAAGGTATATTATACACATATTTCCCAAAACATTTTCAGATCCACAAATCATATGTCTCAAAAGGTATCTTAGGCCAATATATGATATGGCATTTATTTTAATATCCGCAGGTTGATTGTGACCCGAGATATGGGGATACAAACATTTGTGTGTACGTGTGTCTGTTTGTGGATAAAATATCTCAACAACTACTTGGCCTATTGACAGTAAATTTTTTTTACACATGTATCTTAGGCCAATAGCTTTCTTTTGTGACATTTTGTTATATTGCGTGTATAATGTTACAACAGTTTAGGTCTTGCCTGGCAGGATATTAAGCCGGAGGATTAGCCTGGCAGGACAACTGCCTGGCAGGATATTAAGCCGGAGGATTAGCACGGCATCCGTCGCTACAACGACAACTGTTGAGAGTGAGTTCGTCATTTATAACCGGCTCTCTTTTTATTCTTTACTAATTTCTTTTGTACTTTACGGTCAATTTGCTTATTTACTAATTAAGTTCTTAAAGTTTTGTTGTTAATTTGACTTACGGATATCATCTCTTCGAGTGCGGGCATAGATGCTGCAGATGCAAAAATTTTGAATTCCGACCGACATGCCGTTTTTATAAAAATATGTCTGAGTTTTTCCTCCTCGAAAGGGGCGTCAAATGTTACAAATTATTTACTGAAGCGATTTTCAGCCAAATTGGTAAGATTTTCGTATTTTTATTAAACTAATTTTGGTTATCTACAAGAGTTTGATGTTATTCTTAGTAAGATCGAAATAGGTAAATGAATAATCTCATCCTAGGTTAGACAGCAGCATTAGTTATATATCTAAATAAAGTATGAAGAAATTGTTTGTTGGTATTGGTCCGCCACAAGGGGTGAAAACTGAGCAGCAAAACTCCAGATCAAAATTCCTCGGAATTCGCTAATATAGAGATCTTCTGCCATAAATTAAGGGAAGAGCCAGATATTGAAAATAAACAAATTGGATTAGAAATAACTTATGTGCAAAGAAATTACCATAACATTGTATCAAGATAGACTAAGAAAAACGGTTTGATGTACGACGATTAAGAAACTGAAGCAGTTGAATCCTTTAACTATTTAGACACAATACTCCACTTAAAGAATATTAGCAGACCTAGAATCGCTGCAGATTATCAAGTCTTCTACTCAATTAATCCTGCTCTTCTTGATTAGACAGATGGTGATGTTAGAAACACAAACGTGGACGTAAACTGACGAACCACATATATCTATACGTTTTTTTATTTGGTCTAATAATAACAATAGTTCAATACGGTTTTTCAAACAAAAGATCAACGATGGATTAATAAATTTTGTAGGACGTCGTTCAAACAGCATACTTCAAAAATGTGGTGAAACTTTCGTTATTTTATTAGACATTTCAAATGTATTTGATCAAATCTGATAAGCAAACTTGATCAACAAGCTCGTTGCGCATGGTTTTCATCTCGCAGTTGTGGAAGTGATTTAAAATTTTTTGACTTATCGAAATATCTTAGCATCTGTAAATGGTTTGTCTTCTGAATTCAAATTAACTAACGCTGTTGTACCCAAGGCTGTTTTTTCCCACATTCTATTTTTAATTTATTTTAACGAGCTGTTGAAAAATCATCAGTAACCCAGTGATAGTATACCCTGCAAGTAATTTGTCCGAATATCCTCAAAGAGTAAAATGCATGACCGAATGCAATAAATCCAGCCGGAAGGTTGCTTTCTTAAATGCATTGGGGGCACAAATTCAACAAAAATACAACTATTGATTGTTTGCCGATTGAAGATCGAGTTCTCCAACGATATTTAATTAGTACGTAACGAACAAATAAACGAGTGTGAAAGCATTTTTTTATTGGGCGTCACAATTTCCAAGGAGTCGTATTGGAACGATTATTTAATGGGGATGAGAATTAGCACGTCTAGAAAATTCAGCTTCCTTAATATATGTAAATCATTATCCTAACAGCGTCCATCAATCAAAAATGGCATACCTCAGAACGGCTGAGTCTATACTAAGGCACCGAACGCCGATTATACTCAATACTCGACAAAATAAGGCGTGATAATTTTTGATATTCTTGTTGCTTTTGTGTACCATGACTAGGTAGGACGGTTAATATTCCAATTTATAAAATTTGAATAAAACTGTCAGGGAATGTAATTCCAATTATTAGAATTATTCGTAATTGACAGAGTAAACTACATCTAAAAAACAATAGGCTTATAGAACTAGACGAGAGGGGGTATGTTTTCTTATTTTTTCAACCACAATTGAACGTCTTAAAACATTATTTAAACGAATAAACAAAACGATTTAACAATGCAATTAAGACTTTTAACAATTTACAAGTTACAGTAAAGCTCCGCCCATTTGTCGAAAATTTTGACATTTTTTACTGCCACCATTTTTTTGCTTGCCTTCTGAGGTATTGTGTATTATATTATATATCATAACTCTGGGTTTGACTACAAATTATTAATTTTTTAACTTCATCTTACTTAGAGTGCATACATGCACAATGAAATTGCTTTTATTCATGAGATTTGAGCAACTTTTTATTATTATTTTTTAATAGTAGCACAATGCATTAAAATGTAGCTAGGTTCATTCTCTATTCATCATGAGGAAAAAGTTAAGAAATCTTTAAGCTTTTCATTGAAAAAATATACATATTTCAAACATAAATTTTTTCTACTACCCAACTTAAAAAAACTGCTTTCGAAGTTTGTTCATTGCATCGAAATAGTACTTTGTGTATCTAGTTGCACAAAGTTGATTTTTTCCGCACGCGTCGTAATTTATTTACAAATATACGATAAGTGAGGAAAAAATCAATTTGTGCAACGAGTTGCACACAACGTTTTTTGCAATTTCGAATCACAATTAAACAAAATTATTCTGCAACCAAATTTTTTACGATCAACATTCATATTAAAATATAAGTAAACATTTCTATTATCAACTTAGCATTGAGACAATTTTCTATGAAAAATAAAACAGTGCGGAAAAATTGTGATTCGGAATTGCAAAAATTTCTTTTTCGTCACCAGTGCTAAAAAAACCTATACAAATTGCTTTCGTACATAGACTGTTACTAGTTTCCCGCCGTAGCAATTTGCTAGCTAGTATAGTTTAATAAAGTATAATAGCAACGGTGTGAAAGCAAACTATCACAACAATTTTTTTAAATTTGCTATTTCCATTTGCTAGCTAGTAAATATAATACTTATCAAATAAAGTATAATATCGACGGTGTGAAACGTAATTATTATTTTATAGGTGAAATGTCATTTTATGAAATTTGTAAACATTATGTTTTCTTGCGATTTTTAGCTTGTAAGATTCAATTCTGATATTTAATAAATTAAAGTGTATGTATTATTTGTTGATTATGATATGAATATGTTTAGTATAGCATTTAAAGGAATAGGACATGAAAAACGTAATCAACGTAGACGTTTGGTTTTCGTGAGAGAATTATTTAAAAAAGACGTTATAGAATAAAACTTATATTATTTTATGCTGTTCAAAAACAGTGGCAGGGCTGGTCTAAATCTATTTTGATTTTCTCTGGGTTGTAAATTTCGTTTTAAAAACTATAACGCTAATATCAAATATAAAATTGACAGTACGGTATTTTGATATATCAATTTTATTCTAGTGTCAAATTAGGTTTGGTTTCCCACCGAAACATTATCTTAATATAATATGGACGGTGAGAAATCAAACTAATATCAAATATTTGCTATACTACATAGTAAATTTCTGCGGTGGGAAACTAGTATGTTTCCAATCCATGCTGTTTAGTACTAAAAATTCTGAATTGGAATAGTCAAAAATTTAGTTGACTTTCCGCCATTTAATTCTAAATTTTTGAAGATATTTGTTTTTGACACATTTTAAATAATTGCTGAACTGCTTGAATTGTCATTGTTTTCATTAGTTTTTTTTTTTATTTTCTACTAACTTGGAACATAGTTTCAATTTCATGTTTATTATGATAAACAACATAAACAGTCTTCGACGAGACTGTTCCATTTTTAATTTTTTGTTATTTTACATGCCTTATTTTAAAATAACGAAAACATAGCGTAATTTATAATCACATAATATGTATAGCAAATCAATGTTTTATATTGAACTCTCTTCGCCGAACAGAGTTGAACAGACCGTATTTAATTCTAATTTATAGAATTAAATGAAAAAAACCACCAAAACAATAATTGACAGTCAATTTAGAATGTATTTGAACTGGAACGATGAATTTGCGAATTTGACAGTTTTAGTACAATTTAGAATTTTTGGTACTCAATAGCATTGATTGGAACATAGTCTTAGTGACGAAAGTAATTTTTTAAAAGCCATATATTTTCTAATTTCTTAACTAGAATAAACCATCCTAGAACACCCGTTAAGAGAATCAATATTCAATTGATTGATTGAAATAATTTTATTAGTGTTAAGTTAATTTGTCTCTCTTCGGAACATGACGTTAATTAATTTTAGAATTATTTACGGACAATTTATATTAAAAATATAAAAATAATAATAGTTAACTATATAATATTCATATATTCTTTTTAAATAGTATGGTAACAAACAGTTGGTGTTAAGATATTTAAAAAAATATTATTTCCCCTATTTATTTAAGGAAAACGGAAAAAATATTTATTTACATAAAATAATTTACGTTGTTTTAAAATATATCATGAATTTACGTAACGTCATCTCCATACAAAAATTAATCAAAACTGTTGTTTTTATTTTAGAAATAATAAAATTATTTAATTTGATTTTGTTTATTACAAAACCGTCTTTAGTTATAAGCCTACTAGACGCGAAATTCAAAAAACAATAAACTTTTAAAGATTTTAGGGGCTTTATAGACCAAATGAATAAAAATATAGAATTTTGTAGTGTGAATAGAATAAAAATATGTATATGTATAAAGCTGACGATTTTTTTGTCGAAAAGACAATCAGGCTTGTAACTAAAGACGGTTTTGTTTATGACATAGAAATGGCATAATTTATTCATATTGAGTCATCTATATTTTAATAGCAGAAATATTTTTTTTTTTTTTTTAATAAAATGTGTTGTGTAATAGGGTTTAGAATATGTGTCACAACAACACATAAATACCTTTAAAGACCTAGGTCTAGACCTGGGTCCCACAACAACTGGCGTTCTGAGGTGTAGATTAACGCTTTTTTTAAACATCTGTGGGTTGAAGCCACCTGAGACTAAGTGTTCCGGCAAACTATTCCATTTGTACGCAGTTCGGACAAAGAAGTCTCTCTGCGATCTGCCAGCATGACAGCGCGGGATCTTTACCGTTTCACCGGTTGCGACAGCCGATTGCCGAGTGGAACGGGGGTAAGAATAAGTTTGAGGCATGATGCCGCTGATTTCATCTGAGCACTGCTGATGACAATATTTGTAAAAAACAACGAGGTCAGCAACAGTGCGACGATGTTGTAGGGAATCAAGTTTTGATGTCAAAGTTCGATCACCCACAATTCGTATAGCCCGCTTTTGAACAGAGTCCAAGAGGGCCAAGATGAAAACAGAGGCAGCATCCCAAACTTGACAGCAGTACTCCATACAGGGACGAATATAGGACTTATAAACATGGAGCAATTGGTATGGTGTGAAAAATTTTTTGCATCTATTTAGGAGGCCGAGTTTTAAATATAAATTAATTTAAATATAAATTTAAAGATTTTGTTTGGATGTTTGTATGTTTTAAAATTATATGTCATTATAAATAAAAATGTTAAATAATTAATAATAATTTTTAAAAAAGGAGTAGAAAAAGTAGTCTTCTACTCGCCGAAAATCATATTTTGAATCTCGCGACCATTACCAACCTCGGCTATCGCCTCGGCTGATGTCCTCTTACTTCAAAATATGTTGTTTTCGACATCGTTGAAGAATATACTATTTTTTCTCAAAATAAATTTTCATACAAACTCGGATCACACGCAAGGTTGCCAACTATGATGTTTTCACCCAGAGTTTCAGGTTCTCCGGTTTCCGGGTTTTGGCATAAAAACCTCTGTTTTTTTCAAAATATTTCAAATTTACATCGTAAACGCATTGAAATTTTTTTGTTCTGTTTTAAGAACAAACGAACGCACCCCATAAATTGTGACTTACTTAATGCATGCACAATGGAAATACTTTTACTCATGAGATCCAAGTTTGCATGAAAATTTATTTTGAGAAAAAAAAAATTTGTTTTGAAATACTTTTTCCTCAAAGAATTAAGAGACTAAGGAAATGAAATTACTGCATATATACAAAAAAATATTTGAAGTCGTTTTTCTCTCTTCTCCTCCTTTTTTTCGGTGCTAAGTTGTTAGCTTCGGTGCTAAGTTGTTCAAATTTTTTTATGTTTTTTTTCTATTTGTCGTTTTTCTTTTTTATGTAATGGCGTCTCTTTTTTTATATTAACTTTGGGGGCAAAAATACACTTAAATTTGGTATTCAATGCAATAATAGAAATATTTACGGCGCCTCTACTAAAACGTAAGTGTGTAAGTAACAATTTATTGGTGTGCAAAAATTGCTTCAAATTTTAACATCAATTTCACTTCCTCTATTCTCTTAATTCTTTGTTTTTCCTCAATGAAAAAGTTAAAAATTTCGTAACTTTTTCCTCGTAGAGAATTGGGCTACCTACATTTTAAAGTATTGTAATTCTATTAAAAAATAATAATAAAAAGTTGCTCAAATCTCATAAGGAAAAACCTCATACATTGTGCATGCACCGTTATGCTTTATGACATAATATATGCAATTAACCAATTAATTATAAAACGTCAAATTAAATTCATATGTTTTTAATTAGTTTTCATGAATTATGGTGGTGCGTAAAGGTAATTTTAATAGCGATTTAATTCTACTAATTCATCTTTGTGCTGAGTGTTTTGTAATTGTAAGTAATTATATTAATATAAAAAGATTTAAATTAAAGTAAAATTTTATTAAATTGAAAATCTTTATACTTAAATCATTTCAAACTTTAGTCAACAATGCCAAAATCAAAAAGAAATGAAAACATAAGAAGCAAAGAATATTTTACATCATTCCAGTCCAGTTGGTTGATAAACGAAAACTATAGGAAATGGATATTATGTTTTGATTATTATGTTTATTTGTTTTATTACAATAAAATAAGTAAATGAATTTAATAAAAAGAATTTTTTTTTTAAAACTTCAAAATAAAGTTGACCTTTTCCGGTGAGTTTTTAAAATATATGGGGGTATAGTCTCTATTATGTTTTTTCTCCGGTTGAAGTAATAGTGTATTCTTTTCGGCTGTACCGAACAAGTTCCAACACCGAATTATCGAATTTTGTATTCTTTTGGAATGAATTTCAATACAAAAAAAAATAATTCGGTGTTGGAACTGTACTGAAATTTGTTCGGTACAGCCGAAAAGAATACACTATAAGTTGAAGAAGTAATTTCATTGTGTATATATTGTTATAGTTTTAACTCGTCTCGTCTTTGTCGGAATTGCAAGAATACTAGCCCGACAAAATGAAACAGCCACCGAACATAAAAACCGTAAAACATTCACTTCTTTTTAAAAACTATTTTCATGATTCGCTTCATAAAACAAATATTTTAAAACAACATTCGTTTATCCACGGTGTAAATTTTATTTTTGAGTGCATATGGGTACAAAAATACAAATTTATTCCAATGTTTTTTTTTAAAAGAATGAACTTGTGTAGTAAACAATTATTAGTTGTAAAAAAACAAAAAAGATCTATATATTTTCAATGAATAAGAAACAAAAAACATACATAATTTGTTTAGTTTTTGCTATTTTTTAAACTTACAACTACACCATATTAATTGTAAAAAAAATATACTAAAATAGTACATTATGATGCTAGGACGTAAAGCTAAAGATTTTGAACGGATGTGGAGTTTGCAAATCGAGGCGCTAGCCGAGATTTGCACCCACATTAAGTCCAAAATAACTTACGTCCGTGCATCATATACTATTTTTTACTCGCCGCAAGCAAAATATTTTGAGAAAATTTGTTTATTCTAAATTAAAATTATAAATTTTCATAAATTTTAAAATAAAAATATGTGGAACAAGTAACCTTTGACAAAATATTTATTATTTTTTCCAAATTATTGTGTAGCTATGACAACAAATGATAACAACTATTTTAATTGGATAATGAAATTTTGAATTTAAGGGTTGCTTTGATAAACATTTTTATTTTTCATAGAATTTAAACAAATACAAATGCTTTTTACTTTTTTGGATGTAGCTTTGACAACAAAATAAATAGTTGAAAAGTGATACTTTAAAGCCGCAAATCACAGTAATAAAGTAACACTTTAATATGTAGGCGAATAAAAATACAGTTGTTTTTGTTTTCATTCCTTTCATGAATTAAACAAGTTAGTCACGTGATCATTTGTTTACGCAAAATTACAGTACAAAATTCATGACGTCATAAAGCAAAACAATTTTTTTTGAAGAAAACAAATATCATTACAAAGCTTTTAACAAGTAATTATATTTCATAATTTAAATAACAAAGAATTAAAATTCAAAAATAAATAATTCGCAAAAAACATGTTACATGAAAAATTAAAATTTCCATCAAAACAAAAATAAGAAACATGGCGAACGAAAATAAATAAAAGAAGTTCTAGAGACAAAATAGCGTGCACACAACCTACAAAAAAATATGTATAATTTTCTAAAAAACTTACAGGTTGATTTGGTTCTTCAGATATTACCATATCTTCATAATCCATTTTTAAAATCAATTTATATCTTCACTGACTAATTTAATGAATTTTAAACTAATTATTGAACTCAATTCGTTTATTGTTGTGTTTTGTTGTTTTGATCAGCTTGAAAATTTCACAATAAATTAAAATAAAAATATGATGAAATTTTATTCTAGGAATGTATTGGTGAGTGAAACCAAAACATGTGTGACATTAGTCGGAATTGATATTTGTTTATGCTTACCAACATTTTAAAATTATTGTTCAGTGGATGTAAATTTTGACAATCATTTTTATTCCGCATCGTGTCGTGTTAAATTATATTATCCACGTGCGTTCGTCTGGGTTTCAAGTTTTAAATAAATTTAAATAAAAATGGGTGTTATTCACAAGAAGAATGATAATTTTAATCATAAAATTAAAAATAAGAATAAAAATCCTGTTAATAATGGTAATAAATTCAATGGAAATCCGAATAAAAAGGATGGTAAGAAAAGCGGTGTTAAAGATGGAAAGCCGCAGAAAAAGCATGAGTATAAAAAACAAAATTATAATGAGGTAAATAGATTGAAAAAAGCTGCAGATTTACAAAATGCTAATCAAGGAAAGCAGACAAATGAAAAGTCTGGTTTTAAAAAAAATGTTCCACAAACCGATAAAAATGTTAAAGGTAAGAATTTAGAAATTAAAAATAAGTCGAATGAAGAGAAAAAAAATAAGAAAAATAAGGGACAGAAACCCGTAAAATCTGTACCAGCAGAGACTAAAGTAGAAGAACAACATGTTGAAGAAGAAGAGCCTATTACTCCGGAGGAAAAGGACAAGGCTATTAAAAAAGCATTAAAATTTGCTAAAAGTGATAAACTAAAGATAGCGACTTCTGATAAAACTGAGAATGTATGTCATGTAAATGAATTAATTTCCCAGAAAAAATTGAAAGAATTTGTTAAAAACGTAACGAAATTAATGAAGATAAAGTTGGAGGAGAAGAAAAAAGAAAATCCGTTGCAGTCAATTAGTGATCAATTGAGAGTGGATGTGGTGCCTATTAAGATTCCTATGTGTCCAAGAAGAATTGCAAGAGTGTGAGTATTTTCTTTATGTAACTTAATTATTAATGATCCAAAGTATCAGATTCACCAGAAAATGTTCTTTATTGTCCCGTTTATTTGCATTTCTCAATTTTGGTCGTTAGAGTAACAAAAAATTGCTGGACCGATTTCTAAATTTGTTTGGTTTTTCAATTTGATGGCGTACTGCAATAGTCTTCAGTCAAATTACTGACTTTTAGATAGGGCGTTTGATGTCAGTATACTAAAAACCATATAACCGATTTTTTGGTATTAATTCGGGCGTTAGAAAAGATCACTCGAGGTGCTACTGGCTTAATATAAAGAAATTTGCTTTTGTCACCCTCCAGTTCTTAACATTAACGAACCAGCTGAACTTTTAAGTATTTTAAACATACCAACATTAACCTACGTGATGTAATTCCAATAGCAGAAGTAGATGGTGGTATCTATCTTAGTGATACTCTACCACCTAGGCTCTAACTTCTGGTAAAAACCATAAGACAGCTGAAAAATAGGACCAGGTTAAAAGCTTTTTCGTGGGGATTGCAGATATTATTTTGAGGGTGACTGATGGGCCAGGTTGTTCTTGTAGCGACGTTGATAAAGTGCTACTAGTTCGATTTCGTTTCTAGGTTCAGAAATTCGGCGTAAGAAGAAGTCAGGCGTAAATAGGTGGCCGACATCAGGTTTTGTGTCCGCACGTGAGGGGAATTTGTGAATAACTTTAAGGTCCATTCTGTTCATATAATTATTTAATATTCGTGACTAACCGAAACTTATTTGAGCTAAAAAACATCTAGTACTGCGAGGTAATTGTTTGCCTCCGCAACGACTTGCACTGGTTTTCCATTCAGGAATCGATTATGTACGTCATTACTTATTGTGTTCACGGACTGGTAAGATAATACATTCTTCATGCCTGTGGTCTTCGTGAGCCTGCGGTTCGCATTTTCTTCCAGTGCGTTTCAGAAACTGTGTTCATATGGGTGCTCCTTAGTTTAAAATGGGTCTACCTAAACCTTTGTATGTTGTGATAATTGTGTTTTTCTCCTTGCCCCATGAATTCCCAACTTGCGCTTTTAATGCATTGTTTCTGTTTTCAGTTTTTAGTTCACCTGTTGTGCACGAGCATTGAACCTGAGTAGTGGGTAGAATGCTACGCCCAGCAATGTCGTATTTTTAATAGTAGGAATGAGCATTTTGTCAATGCAGATGTTTGATTTTGTGTTTACCTACGAGTGTTGCGTACACGCGCTTTCCAAATTTTGAACTACACGGTGACGGCTTCAATACAATGGTTTTAAAGATTTGTCTTCCAGAAATGACTTTTTTTACAATAGCTTTATACCGGTCCCCCAACAAACGTAACCCAAACTTTTTTAATATACTGACAAAAATTATGGACGAAATTAGAGCAAAGTCCCCTAATTGTGAAGTTATCGTTACCGGTGACTTCAACGTCCACAACAAATCATGGTTGGAATTCTCCAAATCGACCGACGATGTTGACAATAGTGACTTTCACTCCCCGTAATGGCGGTGATAATAGTTTTCTACTAGATCTCTATCTTACCACAATGCCAGATATTACGAGTGTCGATGTTGCGAAAGGTAGTATTGGAAATTCTGATCATTATTTAATCTCATCAGTTATCAAAACTGATTTACTTAAAACTACAGCTCCCAAACCCCGTAAAATATTTCACTACTCAAAAATGGATAAGAGTGGTCTTCAAAATTTTTTCCATGGTTTCCCTTTCGACCGTCATTGTTTTTACACTGACAATGTAAATGTTTCTGCTCAAAACTTTACAGAAACCATCCAATTTGCTATCAATAAATTTGTCCCTTTCTCCATAGTAAAACCCAAACAAAAATACTTGTATTCGAAAGCTGCCAAAACGGCACTTAGAAACAAACGTAGATCATTTAATATTTGGATTCATAACAAAACTCCCACTAATCGATCCCAATATCTAAAGGCCAACAAAATATCTAATCAGATTATCTCAAACGAAAAGTCCGAAATTGACAGAGCGAAAGCCTCAAAACTTACGTCTATGTCTGTTTCTGACAAGAGTTTCTACAGTGCCATTAATTCTTTAAATTCTGGTACAAAATTTTCTATTCCCCCTATTATTGATGGTGATTTAATCGTCAATGATCCCGCAAGAAAAGCTAACTTGTTCGCTGAACGCTTTGCTCTGAACTCCACTGTTTTGGAAACTCCTAAAGAAATACCCCAATTCCAGTCTTCAGGAGTTAATATGAATGAACTTCACTTCAAACCCAAAATAGTCGCTAAACTTTTAAAGGGGTTAAACATCAACAAAGCATCAGGAATGGACAATATTCCACCCATTATTTTAAAAACCTTTTCAAAAGAACTTGCACCAACTTTAACTAAAATATTCTACCAATCCTACAAATCTGGTATATTTCCCTCGTGCTGGAAGTTGGCAAATGTCCAGCCCGTCCCCAAAAAGGGACCAAAATCCGATATCTCAAATTATAGGCCAATAGCTTTACTATCGGTCCTATCCAAAGTCTATGAGCATTATATTAATACACATATTTCAAAATTTCTGGAAGAAAATCATTTAATATCCGACAGCCAATACGGTTTTCGAAACAAAAGATCAACTACCGATCTATTAAACTATGTAGCGCATTGTTGGAACAGCATACTTGATAAAGGTGGTGAAACATACGTTATCGCTTTAGACATCTCCAAGGCATTCGATCGAGTCTGGCATGCCAACTTAATCAACAAGCTCGTTGCGTACGGTTTTCATCCCAATGTTGTGAAGCTGATTCAAAATTTTCTATCCGACCGATACATTTCGGTAACCTTAGACGGATATTCTTCTGAGTCTAAACTAATTAACGCTGGTGTACCCCAAGGCTCAGTATTGTCCCCAACCCTATTTTTGATTTATATCAACAAATTGTTGAAAATCACCAGCAACCCAATAAATAGTTTTGCAGATGATAGTACTCTGCACAAGTCGTTCGAGCCCCTTCCTTCAAAAGGTAAAATGCACGAACGAATTAATCCTGCCCGGAGAGACGCTGCCATAAACGTGAACAAAGACCTGAATAAAGTCGCCGACTGGGGTGACCAAAACCTTGTCAATTTCAACTCCACCAAAACACAGCTGTTGATTGTTTCCAGATTAAAGACCGAGTTCCCCAAAGATATTTTATTTAGTATGTGTGATGAACCAATATGTGAATGTAAAAACATTCGTTTATTGGGTGTCACAGTTTCAAATGACCTACTCTGGAACGATCATGTAATGGCGATGGCAAAAAGCGCGTCTAAAAAACTCGGCCTCCTAAATAGATGCAAAAAATTTTCACTCCATACCAATTGCTCCATGTTTATAAGTCCTATATTCGTCCCTGTATGGAGTACTGCTGTCAAGTTTGGGGTGCTGCCTCTGTTTCCATCTTGGCCCTCTTGGACTCTGTCCAAAAGCGAGCTATACGAATTGTAGGTGATCGAACTTTGACATCAAAACTTGATTCCCTACAACATCGTCGCACTGTTGCTGACCTCGTTGTTTTTTACAAATATCGTCATCAGCAGTGCTCAGATGAAATCAGCGGCATCATGCCTCAAACTTATTCTTACCCCCGTTCCACTCGGCAATCGGCTGCCGCAACCAGTGAAACGGTAAAGATCCCGCGCTGTCATACTGGCAGATCGCAGAGAGACTTCTTTGTCCGAACTGCGTACAAATGGAATAGTTTGCCGGAACACTTAGTCTCAGGTGGCTTTAACCCACAGATGTTTAAAAAAAGCGTTAATCTACACCTCAGAACGCCAGTTGTTGTGGGACCCAGGTCTAGACCTAGGTCTTAAAAGGTATTTATTTGTTGTTGTGACACATATTCTAAACCCTATAACACAACACATTTTATTAAAAAAAAAAAAAAAAAAAATTAATGTTTGCAAATAAAAACGTCAAATTTTCGATGAATGGGCGGAGTTCTGTTCTTATAATTATGTGCACAATTAAGAAATTGATGAAAAACCTTAAATTGATAAATGGTCTGTGAAATACTTAAAAGTTTAAACTATACTTTTCCTATTTGTTGAAAATTTAATGTTTTTAATTCATCGCAATTAAAAATTATGTGAAGTGTAATGCGAAATGTGTGAAAATTTTAAAATCAAATTTGATTTCATCTTTTGTTTTCGAAAATCCTGAATCGAAATCAGTAACAAAAAAAAGTGTTGGTTTCAGGGTTGGTGGTTTTGAAGCAAGCGCATGGAATCTTGATGAAACTTATTTATATGGTCCGGGATTACTTGAAAAGTGGAGGGGTGTCTCCAAAACAACTATTTATTCAAAACTTCATTAGTTTCTAATCCTGACGTTCGATTTTCTGGAAACTTGTTATATAATTTTTTTTGTAAAGTTTCTACTGATTCTGCCTATTTCCGCCGTTGCTAATTTGTTTTATTGTAAATAATCTTTTGTTATGTAAAAGAACATAATTTCTATTTCTACGATTAGGTTTGGTGGCAAAAAAAACAACTAACGCTCTATTCCTATTCCTATATGTCAAATGAAATAAAAGATGAATTCTTTGTTATAAAATTAAATTTTAAATTTTATCGTTTTAGTGTTCTTCCACATTCTCTTCATTCCGAAGACGAAGATGTATGCTTATTCGTAAGTGATTTAAAACGGGGACGTAAATTTGATGATGCATCTGGGGTACAACATTATGAAAATATTCTTGCACAAAATGGTGTAACATGTGTAAATAAAGTTATGACCGTTAGTCATTTAATCCAGGAATATTCATCATATGAACAGAAGAAACGTCTTGTCAACTCGTACGACATATTTTTCACGGAAGGAAAAATTAGTGGTCGAGTTGGAAAACATTTAGGAAATACATTCAGCGATGCCAAGAAAAATCCAACACCATTAATGGATTTATCACAATCAAAATTTGATAGAGGTTTCAGAACTATTGCGTACAGGCAATCCCCGGATGGACCATTAACCTGTATTACTTTTGGAGCATTATCCATGCCAGAGGAGCAGTTGGTTGAAAATTTAGATGCACTTATAAAAATATTAAATACTGACTATCCAGGTGGCTGGAATAATATCCGATCCATAAGTATTAGAGGTGTTAAAGATGTTGTTCTTCCAATTTTTTATAATGTAGTTTCTGGAAATCATGTAGAAATTCCGGAATTATTTAGTCATAAACATGTAAGAGTTGCAAAAGAAAAAGAAATTCTCGACGGTGTTTTGCAAAAACTTAAAATAACAAACGATGGCAAGATACAAAAGAAAACAACAACACCGGTACTTGGATTTGACAAAAATCGAGAAAAGGATAACAAAACGTTTGAAAAAAATAAAAATGTGAATGCAAAACAGGAAATTGCAGTTGAGTTGAATAATAAGAAGAAAAATAAAAAAAATAAACATTTAACTCCATCAAATGAAAATCAAATAAAAGAAACTTTTCAGGGACAAGAAGCACACGTTCAAAATAAAAAGAATAAAAAACGACCAGCCACTGATGATACTGTTGCTGAAGAAACTAATCTAATCTTGAAAAAATCAAAAAAGAAGAAAACTGAATTGAATGAAGAAATTAGTCAAATGTCGATAGAACTGACGAAAAATTTGACAAAGAAGAATAACGTTGACAAATCATTGGATGGAAATTTAACTCTGGAAAAAGTTAAAAAAGTTAAAAAAAATAAGAAAAATAAGACGAAAGAGTAGACGGTGTAATTTTTATGTTTTAATGTATCCTTAATATTTTGGATATAATTACAAAAAATATTATGTATTTATTATACATTGTTAAAAATTTACATGAAATATAAAAATTTTATTAATAAAATTTTTGTTTGATTAAAACGAAGAAAATAGAGCGAAATGGTGACAAAAATTTAAATCGGAAGTACATCTTAGGATTACTATCAGAACATCAAATTACAGTTCATTTGGGTAGGATGGAGGAGGTTCGAGTAAACCAGATAGAAAATGCTGGGAGCACACAAAGCCGGAAAATCCCCTTCCTATTGATCTTGGATCAAAATGGGAAGGAAGTGAACGTCCACCACGGCATTGCAGCGGGATTGATGGTGGCCAGGAAATTCTCTAAACACCTACGATTCACACTTAAACAAGATTCCTAGATTCACGGGGATAGAAAGGTGCTCGCTAACATACTCAATTATTCATGTCACATCACTTAAAAATTGGTAAGGTTGAAGTTGATAAAAGTCTGTTCTAAACAAATTCAAATGTTTCTCTATATTTTATTATCCATTTTTCAAAGTGTATTCCGACCCGATTTTTTAAAGAATTTTGTCTTGGTATGTTTGCCGCGAATCTGTTGAAACAACGTTCATTTTTAGTTTAAATCTTTGTGAAGATTTAATACTAACATTCGTTTTTCCATATCAATTCTTCGACCAAATAGGTAAACAAAGACTAATGTTAACAGTAATTTTTGGGAATCAGTTTGTTTTGTACCAACTTTTTCAGAATACGATTTGGGGGAAAAAATAAAACTGCAAGAAAATAAATTATTTCCATTTCGCCGAACTTTACTGCAATAAGGTTACACGAATAAGTGTACGTTGTAGACCGACGTGCCAGAAGTATGGCTGTTACCGCACACTACAAGAATATTAAATAGAGGTCTGAAATTTAGGCATGTTTAATACGAATCGCCAATGTTATAATTAGCCCGAAAAAGGAAAAGCATCATTAATGTTAAAACCGAAAGAAAAGGTGATCGACAATCATATCAAAACTAATACTCTGGGTTGATCCCATTTTCAAAACAGCTAGTATGCGTGCCAAGTGTCAACCGAAAAGGGTCACCAAACCGATCTGTTCAAGCTGACCAAAAGCATTGGGTGATGATGTTGACAACTAGGTAGTACTGAAAAAAAATTATCGATATTTCGAATACCGATATTGGAATGATAAAATATGGATACTTATCGATTTATCGATATATTTAAAATTATCGATATAATATATCGGTTATATATTTTCTTTATATCGACAGTCAAAAAACGAAATTTCATGTTCAACTAACTAATATGTACCAACTACTAAAATAAGTCTGAGGTAGGTGGAGCTACATCATGTCAAAAAAAATTCTGAATTTCGAGTAAAATAATATAGAAAAAAAATACATATTTTGTCAAAAATCAACATTTCATAATCAACTAACTGATATTTTCCAACTGCTAAACTAAGTCCGGGCTAGATCATGTCAAACAACTTTACAAAAATAATATTAATTTTGAGTAAAATCATATTGTTACGTTTTCAACCTTACTTCGAATTGGCCTTTTTTTTATTGAAGGGCCTTGAGACTTGCAGTTCAAGTAGTACTGCGACCTGAAGGTCTATTGTGCTTATCCTGATTGTGTTGTTAGTCAGTCGTCGTCTGAGCCGTTACTGGTTGTATTCTGTCATCCAAGTTGAGACTTTTAATAAAACTAATTAGCTCAATTGGAGTGACGTTTTGTGGTAATGGAAGTGTTAGTCTTCTATGACCAAGTTGGTTGTATCTGTGCCAAGAGAGTTCAGGACAGCTGCAGATGACGTGTTCCATCGTTTCCACGTCCGAGTAGCAGAATCTACACCTGTCGGAAACAACAAGGCCCATTTTGTTAAGATGGTGGTTTAAAGGACCATGTCCAGTAACGAAAAACGTTAAAATTCTTAGAGACTCTCAGTTTAAGTAGATTGTTTTTAAGGAAACAGGGAGGTTACCTAGAAACTTCTTAGAGTGTACTAGTCCCTCTCGTCTGCTTCTCCATAATTTTGCATGCTTCTCCATAATTTTGGCCTTACCCTCAATTCAATAAACGATTCAATTCCGAATCCCTTCCTGGATTCGATCACTGATTAGTGAGCTTTTGAGTAAAATCATATAGAAAAAAAATACGTCTTTTGTCCATAAACGACATTTCATGTTCAACTTACAGATATTTTCCAACTGTTCTAGATAGAATCGGAATAATTCAAGAATACTAACAGTGGCTTTTCCAAAAGGCAGTGCAGACGAATCCAGATTTTATTTTTGGAGTAAAAGAACTGGTTAGTTCAGGACTGGATCTGTTCAGGACAGGAAAATGACATAAAAAAACAAGGGAAAAGGTCAGATGGGATGATTTTGTTTAAAAGGAAATCTTGAATTCAAGAGTGTTTTTGATGTTGAATAGGAAGACAAACTTTTAGATGGAGGGAGTTAAGAAATTTGGATAGGTTGAATGACGGGGAGCAGTAGTTTGTAATGATCGGATGAAGGGGAGTACTTTTTATGTATTTTATGGACGCCGTAGATTTTAGGGAAGCGGTGGATCGTACCGTTTACGAATGGTGCTTAAGAATCGAAATGGCTGGAACGGAACAGGTCTAAAAAGGTATTGTTGGTTTTGATGGCTGATAATGAAGGGATTGCGATTGACGTTTTAGTATTTGGCGGTATCCGAAAGGAGTAAGCTCAATTTTTTTTCTTGCTTTTGTCGGCCTGGAGAATGAATAGTGCCACGAGTGAGGAAAGGAATCGGCGAGAGGAGTGTAGAGCTTGGATCAGTATTTTTAAACCTGCTTTTGAAGAACGGAATATGTGTTAGAAAGAGCTGAGAAGTTCTTCAAGATATTTCTGCCTGGCTGTCGAGTTTGGAAGCAAAACTATTAAAACAAGACAGGATATAATAGGAAGACAGTTTATAATAATTTGAACTTTTATTGAAAATTTATAATTTTAAATTTACGCCGGATAGCTCAAAAACTATAGTTATAACGGAAACACTCAAACAAATAATCACTTGAAAATCTCTTTTCTTAATCACTTTGAAATTAATAATTATTTGATAATAATAGCTAATGGTGAAAAATAATCAACAAAAATTATACAAAATGAAATATAAAAAAAAAGCTTACAATAATCTTGTTTCTTCAATGTTGTCTTCATCGTGATTTTTTTGCATCTTCGTTTGCCTTCTGTGACATTGTGACAACTCCCTTTATTAACAATTCCCGATTGTACAATATATTTAGCACACTCATTACACGGAAACAGTGCTACATACATTGTGCTTCCTTTGATACACGAACAATTTTCATTTAAAATCACATTCACTTCTGCATGCACCACGTATAAATTTTTATTGTTTAATGTATTCAATTCTTTTCCCCATGGAAATTCATCATTACTGCAACCAATTTGAAACCCATTATAACCAATTCCCACAATCTTATTATCGTTGTTTACGAATACAGCACCAACTTGTGTTGTTGGATCTTTACTACGTTTTGCTATCAGAAATGCAGTTGCCTTAAAATATTCAGACCAATGAAGACAATCACCACGCTTTTTAATTTGGTCTTGTTTATCTTTTTCCATAACTTTAAATTTATAAAAAAATAGAAATAACTGATAATCTTTTTATTTTTTAAGATCGATGTATAAATAAACTTTTCTTTCACATTTCATCACATGAACCAACTATATAAAAAAACTTTGACATCACCATGAATACCACTTTAATTTTATTGAACAACAACAAATAAGAAAAAACTTGACATCACCATCAGTATAAATTTAATTTTTCTATATAATAAAAAAAACATTTACGTTTTTTTCTATTTTTAAATAAAATATATTTCTTTTGTTTTATTTTTAATGAGATCAAAAATTTATACTAAGTGATTTAAATGTAACTACAACTTTTGAGATTTAAAATTATACTAATCTATTTGATTTAACAATTCGTATTTTTATATCATAGCATCGGCTTTCTGTTTCCCTTTCCATCAATAATAAAAATGCATATTGTTTGAAATCGATGACGTAACCAAATATTCAACAGTAGTACAGAAAAATGTAGCTACAATTTAAGAAAATATAAAATTATAATTGAGTTTGAAAATTATTATTTTCAGAGCAAAAATTGGAATAGTCCGCCGTAACACCTCTGCTCATGCTAGAGGATCCCAATGTTGATACTATTGCTGACCATGGATACTCACAAAGATTCAAATTATTATGCGAATCAATTAATCAAACAACTTCACCATCTGCAACAACAACATTACTAGATCGTTGACCGCCACTACCATTGATCAAATTATCTGCAATTTCGCAAACAACACATACATGGGCATCTCTACAATCTGCACAGACAGGAAAATAAGTGATCATAACACAGTGATTCTTGAACTAAACCTTAGCATGAATAGAGAGAGATATAAAATATGTTATACATAAAACTATAAAAATTCACTACAATGAGGTAAAGAGTGACCTCTTAAATAAATTCAATAATTATAATATCGAACAGTTTCAGAATCCTGATGATCTGTGCGAGTACCTTGTAATCAACTTAAGAGAAAGCATAAATAAGTCAACAACGATTAAGGCGAAATTCCTCTTATCCCATGGATAACTTCGGAGACTGTTAAACTAATTCAAAGGAAAAACAACCTTCGAAAGAAACTGAAAAAGAACCCCGGTGATCACGAATTGCAAAATAGAGTGACGAATATTAGTAATCTGCTTAAAAATTGCTTAAATGGACTACGTAACAACTACTACATTAAAAAATTTGGTAAAGTCAGTGGTGATCCCAAGGCCACCTGGAGGGAAATCAATAGCGTAATGGAAAGACAGCACAAAACAGTAATAAATAAAATAAGCGACACAGGACACTCGTACACCGAACCTAAAAAATATCGGAGGTGCTTAACCAATATTTTGCTAATGTTGGAAAACAAACGAGTGACTCAATCGCTAGATTTCCTGATGACGACATAAACAAGTGGAATAACTTAAAGACTCTGAAACTAATATGACTTTTGACCAGGTACAGGTTAATGAAGTGGCTGAGCTGATCAAGTTGTTTGATTCAAACAAAAGTGCCGTGTATGATGGAATCACGGTTAAATCTATTAAATTATTAAATCTATCTAAAGTTTGTTACGATATCGTAAGTCCCGCATTATGTAAGCTTGCTAACTTATGTTTCTCAACGGGGATTTATCCCAAAATATTAAAGATTCAAAAAGTCACCCCGATCTTCAAACAAAGAGATAGAGAAAAATTTGTAAACTATCGACCTGTCTCGGTATTACCGATATTTAACAAAGTACTTGAAAAATTAATATTTATAAGGCTCTACAATTTCCTCGAAGAATCAAACTTTTTTTACTCGAAGCAGTATGGGTTTAGACCGAAACTGTCAACCTCGACGGCGGCATTGGAACTCTTGGATTTCTTAATTGAAAATATAGCAAATCATATGATAGTAGGTGGTATTTTTTTGAATCTCAGCCAGGCGTTCGACACAATCGATCACATGCTTCTTCTTCTGAAATTAAGCTACGCAGGCATCAACGGAGACACGCTCAAACTTATCGAAAACTACCTTAAAGATAGAACTCAATTCGTAGCTAATGGTGAGTGGAAAAGTAGTCACCTAAATGTCAATATAGAAGTCCTACAAGGCAGTGTACTTGGACCTCTGTTATTTTTGATATTTATCAATGACATGGCACAACTACCACTGCACGGTGTACTTTTATTGTTTGCTTACGACTCCTCCTTGTTTTATCCTGGCGAAAATGAACACGAAAATGTAACCCTAATTAAGCATGACCTAGAAATTCTTGTCGAATACTTTAGAATAGACAGAATCACCATCAATATCAATAAAACCAAGTTCTTACAATTTAGAGCACCTCATAAAAATATTGATGAAACAGAGTTCAATTTAAATGGGATTGCTATTAAGGAATCAGTGAATGTTAAATATCTAGGGCTACAGATTGGTAATACGCTAAACTGGGATCAACACATTGAATACATAATGAAGAAAATAGCTCCAGCAGTGGGTATCGTCGGTAAATTTAGATACATAATACCGACTCATGTGCTAAAACTTATTTACTTTTCTCTCGTGCATTCTCATCTAACATATATGTTGGAGATATGGGGATCTAAAGGTGGAGTCTGTGGAAATGCTCTACAGGTGATGCAAAACCAGGTTGTTAAATTTTTCTATAGAGCGGAACCTTGTACCTCAACATTACAACTTTACACATCTATTTCTCAAGGCATCCTTCCCGTCTATGCTATTTACAAGTTTAAACTTGGAGTGTGGATGAATAATAACATACACAGAAACTCAAGTGGCAACTTATCTTTTCATGAACAACAACATGAATACAGTAGACGAACAAGACAAAACCTTAGTGTATCAATGGTACGCACCAACTACGGTAAACAAAGAATTAAATACATAGGACCATTAACTAACAATGACATTCCTGAAGAAATTCGTGGGTGAAGATGTAAATTCAAAAGAAAGTTCAAAACGTGGATTATCAATGAAAGATTGCTTTATCTTTTTTAACATAGGAATTTGATAAGCATTGATGACAAAAAAAAAAAAAACTAAAAAACAAAATAACAAGAAAACAAAATAAAAAAAAACAAAAATATTAAAAAAAAAAGAAGAAAAAAATTAAAAAAGAACACACTATTGCTTATCAAATTTGGGTGAAGCGTATTGGTAGAATTTGGGTGAAGCGTAATTAATTATATATGAACGATAACTGATCAATAATGACAATATCTTAACTAAATTTTGCTAATTACAAAGTTAATCTCACGTTGGATGTTATATAAAATATTACAAATTAAAGTGGCTACAGGGAAGTTGCTCATACGCTGGATGTTCAAGTGATGTATTATTTTACTTAATAATACTTTTTTTGTATCTTATTGACTTGTGATTTATTGAATTTTGCATTTGTTTGGCTGGGAAGCTCCTTAATTGTATTTTATTACACTGCAGCGGCTTAAGTTGTTTTATAAAGGAAAAAATTAATAATTAAAATTAAAATTTTTTTTATATTGTACTTAAACTCTTAACTGAATAAATAAAAAAAAATATCTTTGGGGAGCTCTGTCTTTGATCTGGAAACAATCAACAGCTGTGTTTTGGTAGAGTTGAAATTGACCAGGTTTTGGTCACCCCAATCGGCGACTTTTTTAAGGTCTTTAATCACGTTTATGGCAGCGTCTCTCCGGGCAGGATTAATTCGTTCGTGCATTTTACCTTTTGAAGGAAGGGGCTCGAACGACTTGTGCAGAGTGCTATCATCTGCAAAACTATTTATTGGGTTGCTGGTGATTTTCAACAATTCGTTGATATAAATCAAAAATAGGGTTGGGGACAATACTGAGATTTGAGGTACACCAGCGTTAATTAGTTTAGACTCAGAAGAAAATCGGTCTAAGGAGACCGAAATGTATCGGTTAGATAGAAAATTTTGAATCAGTTTCACAACATTGGGATGAAAACCATACGCAACGAGCTTGTTGATTAAGTTGGCATGTCAGACTCAATCGAATGCCTTTGAGATGTCTAAAGCGATAACGTATGTTTCACCACCTTTACCAAGTATGCTGTTCCAACAATGCGCTACATAGTTTAATAGATCGGTAGTTGATCTTTCGTTTCGCAAATAATCGTTTAATACGATTTTTATATAAAATTGATTTGAAATTGATTTTTTAAATTCATCCAAAACCATCATAAAGAATGGAAGAATGGAAGAATGGAATGGATATACCCACGAATCCACGAATCTACATCTGCATGCACGTAGAATCTACATCTACATAGATTAATTATCTGCATACATTGAGCCCACCTCATATCCTGAAGTTCCTAAAGAAGTCTTGGTAGACATAGGTAGCTTTAACTGAATAATCACCAAGGAAGAAAAAAGTGAAATTTACTTATGTCCTGCAAAATTTTCTGAGACAAACCCCAGATATAAGTTACCAATTTAGTTTTTCAGTCATACTAACGCTCAAAAGATAATCCGATAATTTTATTAGATCTACAAATTTAAAAACAAATTCTGACATGGACCCAGTCATTTTTGTTGTCCGTTTTTTATAATTACAATAACGTATGCAACTCCCCATTTCCGACACCAATTGCTATATGAATTTGCTATTTTAATTTTTGATCTGGATAATTAGCTCAGTTAATTTTGTTCAAGTGACAGCGGTAAAATTATTCAAGGAGACAATTTTATGAATTCCATAGTGTTCCATTAAAGTTCTAATCTGCATTATTTGTCAATCTAGTTCTGAGGAATAGAAAACCAGAACAAAAAAATAAAACATTGTAAAATTATTTTGGCAAATTTTTCACTTTATTTTTATCCTTTAACACTCTAAAAATTCTTTTAACATCTTGAAATCCAAGGTCACCAAAATCCGAACTCGCTGTCTCACTTCCTTCTACACCACCAGCAGTTCCATCATTATTATCTTCATCCTCGGTATCGATGGGCATAAAACTATTCATAGCACCAGTATTATTTTCACTATCGTTATTTCCAAAAATGTTGTTAATATTTATGTATCGTAGTAAAAGTGATCCGAGTAGAATACTTTTAGCCAATGCAAATGCTTTTAAACCGAAAATTATTTTTAATGGGAAAAGAATTGCTTTTAGGATTAGAAATGGTAATGTTAGTCCTCCGATTATTGCCAGTATTATTTTTCCTATTGAAAGTACAGCTGGTATGATTGATGTGTGTTCCGATGACTCTATTGGTACGGAAAAAACTTGAGTACCGGTTTTAGATTCTGTTTGAGGACTGCATATTAATTCGGTTGACGGCTTTAATGACCAGCTGAAAATAGAAAATTTAATTTCGTTTAGAATATCGCATATCGAATAGTACAAATTTCTATCTACATGGATGAGGAACATTTTTTTGTGTAAAGTTTAGACATAGTATTACAGGCAGATGCAATACAGTTTATCAAATTTATGTAGTTGTAGAGAATTTGTTTCGTGAGATTATAAATAGAAATGGTTGATTTGCAGTATATTGAGAGTTATGGGGAAATTATAAATTTTTGTGCGATGAAGAGTATAATTAGGAGATGCAAGATATGGAGAATCTCACTAAATATACTCGACCAAATGGTTGATCGAGATGTATATTCAAATTTTAAATCAAATGGATAAGTGCAATGGCTATGTAAAATTAAATGTAAAGTTTTCAACTTTTAAATGTGCAGATAAAAATTTAAAGTTTACAAGTCTAAATAAATCGCAGTATCAAATTTCATTGAAATTGTTTTTCATTTGGGCTGTTCTTTTACAATACAAAATAAATACAGGAGCAATTTGTCTGTATGATTGGGAGGAGAAAGTGATTTCATCGTGAATAGACGTGTAAATTTTTGCTCTTAATATAATTAATATAAAACAAAATAAATATTTAAATTTTCTCTTGTTCATTTATTAATAATTTATTGGTTATTTTATTTATTGAATAATATCATATTATTATCTTAATAATTTGAGGAAAAATGTGATTTATGTAATTCAAACAGTTTTAATGATGATATTGTTGTAATAAAAAATGATACAGAAAATCATGATGGAATTACAATGAGAAAATATCAAAGTGGATTACCAACAACTACAGAAAAATCAACATTTTTATACTATAAAGTTTTATCAGGTATATGTTTTAATACAATGTAGTTTGTTATATATAAATTAATCGTTCAATTGTTTGTTTTGTTTTCAATAAGTTATTTTTGTGATTATACATGTTTATAAAGACTGTCAAATTGCTTTAGTGTGTTCAAAAATATATATAAAATTTGTTTGAATTGTGAAGCTGACACTGAAATTGAGTGTTGAATTTTGTTAATTTCAATTCAATTCAATTCCTTTATTGAGACATTTTAGAAACATTCATTTTACAAGTATATTTTACAGCGGTTACTAAAAAAGAAAAACTAAACATAGTTTGTTTTTATATGTTGGATACACTGACAAGAACTGTCAAGTGCTACCGTTTTTCAAAAATTGATTTTTTGATATATGAAAATTGTTTTAATTCAATTTACAGTATTTTCTCTAATTCAACTTATTATGAACTGTATCTTATTTACTAGAAAATTTATGCTTGCTCAGGGCATTATATGAAACGTTTTTTTTCAGTATTTGAGCGCTGTTTATGAACTACCTAAAACCAAAACTAATTTATTTACATATTTACAGGGAACAATAAAGTATTGTACTAATTTAGATTGGTTGGTGCACGCCTATTCAGATCACGGAGCACGAAGCCAGGGTGTGTACTTTAACCTCTCAAGTGACTGATATTTTTCGATTCGTAGAATTTATTAAGATTTAGGCAGTTATTAGCTTGCAAAGACACGAGAGATTCTGTGTTTATTAAACTGATCGGTGACACGTAGTAGGTACCGTTTTCCAGTGGAGTTGTGACATTGTCGTGGTAAATGCTCCTCATAAGAGGGTTGGGGTGATGTTGTAGTCTTTTTAGTCTAGTGACGGCTAGATTGTAAGAGTATTGAAGAATAGGGATTATTCCCGAATCTTTATAAATAATCTTGTTGTGTATATATTTTTATTTTTCCTTCTAAATTTGGAGAGACAATGTCTGATGATTTTTCTTTCGAAGACAAGGAGTTCCTTAGCTACTGTGGGACTAATTGTGAACCAGATAGGGCAAGCGTAAGTTAAAATAGGTCTTATTAATGTTTTATATACAAGAAGCTTAGTTTTGCTTTCAACATTGTTAGATGACAGAATTGGTTTTAGCAGCGCGGCTGCACCTTTAGCTTTGTTTATAGTGGCTCTCATATGTTGATTGAAACAGTTTTGTTTTGGATATTAACACCTAGATATTTGATCTTATCGACGGTTTTGATTTCGCTATTATTGATTTGGCGAGTTAATTGTTTACTTTCTCGTACAGCTAGATGGTGTCCTCTTCCACTTGAGTTTCTAAAGCAAATTAATTGGCATTTTTCGACATTAATATTTATTCTCCAGGTTTTGTTGAATTTTTGTATGAATGTAATGTGTTTTAAGATCTTATCTAATGCAAGATGTGGTCTTTCGTCTTGTGCGAAAACTATAGTGTCATCAGCATAAAGAACTGTTTTGGAGTTATTGGACAATCTAGTTGGAATGTCATGAATATAAGTGTTAAATAACCAGGGTCCAAGTATGGATCCCTGCGGAACTCCTGAATTCACTGGTATTGTGTTAGATTTCTGATTATCAATTTCAATAAAAAGTTTTCTATTTGTGAGGAAACTTTTATAATGCGGACTAAGTAAGGCGGGGTGTTGGCCCTGTGCAGTTTGAATATGTGACCTTTCGGCCATGTGAGATCAAAAGCTTTTTCGAGGTCTAAAGTGCAAGAGACTGTGCATTTTCTGTTGTTTAGTCCTTTGACGATATTGTCATGGAGATATAAGAGCGCATGCTCTGTAGAGTGTTCTTTCCTGAATCCGAACTGTTCATCAGGGATGATATCAAAATTATCAAAGCAATTTAAACATTATTATTTTTTCCAGAATTTTTCCCATATTTGAGAGCATCGAAATTGGCCTGAAGTCTCTGATGTCGTGTGACGCGTTAGTTTTAGGGATAGGTATAAGTTTCGCTATCTTCCATACATTTGGAAAGAAACCGTTATCCAAACAGTTGTTTATAATGATCGTTAGGGGCTCTGCCAGTTGTTTAACACCTTTCCTGATGAAGTAGTTTGAAATATTGTCCGGTCCCATCGATTTTTTAATTGTTTAGGGCTTTTATTGTGTCCGACGTAATCTTTGTATTACAGAAGAGTTCTAGATTACCCGGATTCAGCGCAGAGTTTTGCTGAGAGAATTCCGTCAATTCTTTTTCGTTGTCTCTTGAGATGTTATTCCATAAATTTATGACCTCATTTGTTGTGTTTAGATTATAAGTTGGGATTTTTCCTTATATATTTCCTTGTAGAATTCGGCAAACGCGTTTAGTTTTTCGTTTAGGTCTATATAGATGTTATCACCTCTTTTGATTGGGTCTCTTGATACATTTATTTTGTCGCATTTTCCTACGGTAATCTTATTAATTTCCTTAAAAACTCGAGGCGAAGGTTTGATGGCCTCGAGTCTTCGTCTGAAGTTAGTATTTAGTTCACTCGAAATTTTGTCTTTTAGGCAGGTATTGAGACAATCGATTCTCGCTTTGAGTTCTTTGTATTCGGCATTGATTTTGTTTTTGTGTTTGCTAAATATCCTCTTTAGCTTGGTGGACCAGATTTGTTTTAATTTGAGCATCTTCTGTGCAACTTCAGATAGATTGGCGTACTTTAAATCCTTACGTCTCATTTGTTTGGCATGTTTAAGATTTGTGTTAATAATTGCTACGTTGATCTCATTAATAGTTTTTTCAATTTCGTCGTTAGATAAACTCCTCGAGTGAGATATATTCAAGTTCATGAGGGCAAAGCTTAGGTCAGATTTGTATGTATCCCAGTTTGTTTGTTTGAAAGATAAAATGTGGTTCTTAGTGTTTGTTAACGGGTTAAAATTTTTAATTGTGATGTTTAGTTGTATTGCAAAATGGTCAGATATTCCTGGTAAAGTAGAGCACTTATAGTTTAATTGATTGTCCGTTTTATGAAGACAATTGGACGATATTAAGAACATATCAATGAAGGAACCCGATCTCGGGAACGTTGGGTCCGGTGGGTTTACAATTTCGAAGTTCATCCAGTCTGGTTCTTCAAGTATATTTGATAATTGATTGCCATTCACGTTATTTACGCTATCTCCCCATCTTTTGTTTCTGGCATTGAAGTCCCCTCCAATGATTACCTCGTCTTTATTCTGACATAAATTCAAAATGTTATCTAGGTCCTGTTTCATACCTTGACCAAGGTTACTGGGGATATAGATGGCCCCTATTATCAGAGAGCGATTTCTCTTTTGAGCATCTATGTAATTTATGTCTATAAAGGTTGCCGATATTGACAGGCTCTCGAATGGAATAATTTTGAACTTTATGTTCTTTTTTATAAATATTGCTGTGCCTACATTTTTATCTTGTCTGATGATGTTGAAATTTTCGAGGTGTAGCTTGTGTCTGCCATTAAGGTGGGTTTCTGAGATTAGAGCTGCAGTCGGGTTGATGTGTTTAATTGTTTCAAAAAAGTTGAAGGCGTTTGTGGTTGGATATTATTGAGTTGGCGTTCAAAGCTAAAATTGAAATATTGTTACAGCTCATATTTATTTTTGGGGTAAGAGAAATGATGAATTGTAGGTATTCAGCTGTTTTTTGACCTTTGTTTTCGATTCTCATGTAATTCGGCCAGAATTGGTTGATTTTATCTAACAAAGTACCAAGAGGCATGTAGAATAATTTGTTGGACTCATTAAAGAAGTCTGAAATGTAGTTTTCGCTGTTGTCAGGGTTTTTATCTCTATTTGGGTTGATAACATCTGCGAATGATCTGTTTGGCGTTGTGAAGTTGTTTATGGTCCTAAGGACGCTTTCCTTTCTAGCGTTTAGGAGGTCTCTTACCTTTCCTTGTTTATATCCCGGTTGTTCTTGAATTTAATAAATGCTTCACATCCTCGGTAGTTTGCCGGGTGACCTTCCTTGCCGCAGTTTATGCAGGCAGCCGGTTTATTTACTTGGTTTCCCTTTTCTCTTGCACATTGGCCTGCTTCATGGTTATCTCCACATTTCACACATCTCTTGTTAAATGCACAGTTTTGGCTTATATGCCCAAATCTTTGGCACCTGAAGCATTGTATGATTTCTGTTTTTTAGTTTCTCGAAATGAATCCTCTGGTGAAACAGGTATTTAATGTTTAACAATTCACTGAGGTTTTGACCTGTTTCGAGCTGTAAGGTGTACATATTCAGTTGTGTGTTAGCTCTTTTTGTATAGGGAGTTGTAAATTGTTGAATTTTAGAGAACTTTATATTCGGACATTCCACCAACATTTCATTTTTTATCTCCTCCTCCGTATATCCGCCACTTATTCCTTTAAGTAGTAGTATCTCCTTTCTCAGTTCTTTAGGCGTGAACGTAAAAGCGTCCGCTTTTCGGTCTTTAAAAAAAAAAAAAAAAATAAAAAATAAAAGAAAAAAAAAAAAAAAATTAATTGTCTTTGCGTGAATATCTACTGAATCTAGAAATACTTTTAATTTACCATAACCCGTGTTATGGATTTTTATATTAACTTCGTTCGAGAAATTTTTTTATTAAACCCAAAATAGATTTGGCGCTTGCTCCGTTGATATAAATAGGTGGACACCAATTAATTTTTTTGCTTTAATTGATTTTAATAACATGAATTCAGATTGGAGAGTGCAGAGGACTACAATTTAGTCATCATCCTATTATACTAATAAATTACATGAATAACAGGTTTCCGACCGGAGATTGCAGGCGAGAAATTTTAGATACGGGATTGCTGATTGGCGATTGCAGATTATATGTATAGGTGATTGTCCTTGTGATTGTCTCGTAACAGTAGTAGCTAGATACGATTTGCCAGGTGTCTGTAGCCGGGTCGTTCACTCCTAACTAACAATTACCTACCTATCCTTACCTATTGTTATATGTAAAACGACTGTAGGAAGTGGCCCGGCCGTAATCCGGGAGTCTCGCCTAGTGCTTGGTCCTACAGTCCAATCAATCAATCAATCAATCAGGAGCAATTTGTCTGTATGATTGTTGGTTTACGAAAAAAATTAAACTTTTCTTAAATTTGGAAGTTGTGGTTTGAACAACACAAAACAATGCTGACAACACAAAATGCTGATAACTAATCCAGGTGCATTGTAAAATTGGGTGACAATTGAGGATCAGTGCATGAAATGATTAATATAAAAGCTATTGGTTGATGGTTTTGACTTTGTAATTGGACTATTAATGGGACCTCAAGAAGATGGCATCAAATTACAGGGATCATCTTATCTACTTATATTGTAAGCTTTCTTTTGATTTTTAATTTATATAATTTTTGATTGCGTTCTTGTTAAACTATTTAATATTGTTGCATTCAACTTTAAACTTTTGTTTTGAGATAGATTTTTGTTATATAATAAGAGATTTCCCGGTCAGGACTCCCGTTCGATTGTATATAAAATTTAAATTATTTCAACACATTGGGTTGAGCATACTATGGATGTTGATACCGAGGAGTTTAGGTAGAAATATATTCTAAAGTCGATTACTTATTGCGTAATCAGAGAAAGTACTATTGCATGGAGCGCGCTAATGGCACTAGTACGAAAGAAAACTGGAAAGACACGTCTTCGTCTTGTTTCAGCTATTTAAATTCAGTAACTCGCAATGATTCTTATTCCTTACCAATCATTCTAGGTTTCGTTATTAGACTTGGTGAGACTACTAATATATCCAGCCTAGATCTTAAAGATGAATTTAGCAAATCCCTTTGCAATCAAAATCAAAAGATAAAATTGCTTTTACGGTTCCTGCAGCCAAATTCTGTAACTGTGAAGCGGTGAAGTGATAAAAATTTCTTCGCTTCTTTTCATTAAAAAACTTATCACTTCACCGCTTCACAATTACAGAATTTGGCTGCTGGACGTCTTTTATGCATTTTAGATTATGAAACATTTTCCAAACTCCACGACGTTTGATGCATAAAGTAATTCCGACCGTAAAACAAATACGAAGATTTCTCGGTGTTACTTGTTGTGTTGGTGACGCAGGTTCGTCGAAAACAGCTTAATACTAGTAAAGCTCTTCAAACTATTTTCATTCAACGAGCTCACAATTCACCGTTCTCAACGCATACTGGAGTTACTCATATATTTTTCTCCCATTTCATAAGATTTTCTTGTATATTTATTCGTATATATTTACTGTCCTCGATCATATTTTTCGATTCGTTTTGATCAAACCTCTTCGCACTGCTGACCTGGGAATTAAATTCTTGGAAAACCGAATTTTTAGTGCGTATGGAATACCCGAGAATCCTGCTTCGGATAACGGATCTTTTTTACAGTGAGTTCAAGCAATTTTTATCAAACGACATTTGTAACACATTTACGCCAATATACTCGACGCGGTAAAGAAATCAGTATATTCTTACAGCGATGTGTTTCTTTTTTAAAATTTCGTATCAAAACTGTTATCCATCTCCCCGAAATTACAAAATTTTCTTCCTATTATTTTAGTTTTTTTTTATAAAAATGGTTTTTTAATAAAACGAGTACAGGTGTGGTTCAAACTTCCAATTGGATCTATTTATTCGATACTCTTCCGATCTTTGTTCAAGAAAAAGTTTTAAGCGATCTAAGAGCATGATATCATACAAGCGTTGCTCGTTATGATCTATGCGGCCACGTCCAACAACTAGAACCTGTTTTACTGGGACAGTTTTTATTCGAAATTTTATCCAATGCGACGCTACGAAATGGTTTTTAGGCATTTTGTCTCCCAAATTCACTTCAAAAACAAAATTCTTCGGTCTGGCGGTAACAGCGCATGAGTTAAAAAATTTTTGGTATCTTTCTTACCAAAATATAAAATTTTGGTAATCCGTAGGCTGCGTTCTTTGTCCCACAAATCTCAGAGCCCGGAATAGATCTTCTAGGTGTGAAACGTGCCAATGATTTGTGGCGGTGAAAAAAAATTCTTCTCCTTTTCTTCGATGAAACCAAATTGTTAAGGTTTTAGTATTGTTTCCAATATTTCTGGATAATAATCCTGTTTGTCACCGGTTAAATTTTTTTAATCTTTTCAAGGTGTATATTCGTACTATAGCCTAGAGTGACTAAACGATTTGAATCAAACGTTGGTAAAAGGATTCAATTAATATAAGAAAGATTTTTTTAACTTTTGGGTAACATTAGACAAAGAGTTGGGGAGTCCACTGTACAACAGGTAAATTGCTTGTTTTTAAAGTTTCTTGGGAGCATACAAACATCGTTCAATTATCAATTTTGATAAAACTTTGACAACAGATGAAGATTTGAATGACAAAAAACTGATTTGATTTTAATCGATATTGGGATAAGTAGTGGGGCCTCCCAAGCACCTATTTATTTAAAACGAAGCACCTATTTATTTAAAAGCAAACAAATAAAATAAAAATGGACGCCATTTTGCAAGAATTCGAAAAAAACTGCAATCCAAAAAAGAGTTCTATATAATTATGAAAGGATGAAATTTTACAAAACCAAGCAGAGACAAGGAGAAAGTTTTGATAATTTTTTATCATAACTAGAGCAATTGGCTGCTGGATGCGAGTTAGAGTGTAGATAAGTGTAGATAAAAATAAGATAGATAGATACCCTGACGGAAAATAAAGTATGAAAAACTATGAAAAAAAAGGAAAACTTATAAAAAATAAATATGATAAACTATAGAAAAACTATCTAAATTAATGAAAAACATATGTAAATTTGAACATTTTTCATAAATTACTTCGGTCTGAAAGACCTAAGTATTACATTCATGAGCTCAAAGTGAAATTCTCCCCCCACTTTTTTTGACATTTCTCGACGTTTTAGGACCTCCTGATTCTAAAAAAGCAAAAAAAAAAAAATGTATGTCTGCCGGCTGGCCGTCCGTCCGCCGTCATTACCTACGCTGCAGGGAAAACCGCTGGACGGATTTCAAAAATTTTTTTTCTAAAAATAGGTATACTCAAGGAACAGGTCCGAAAGGGCGCTGTGTTCGATAACTGTACCGGAAGTGTGTCAAAAAAATCATTATGTGTGTCAAAAATAGCAAATTTTCATATTTTTGGCTTAAAAAACGTTCATTTTAAGTGATTACGAGTAGGAACATTAAATTTGGAGGAATCTTGATGGTAGGGATTGGTATGTGAGATCAAAAACTAGATTATTGCATTATAAGTTTGTCAAAAAAATATTTTCAAGTGTGTCAAAAGAAAGATTTTTATTTATTTTTACCCAATTTTTTGGAAAAAATAAAATTGTTTGTTTGAAATGAAATTTTATTATTATTATTGAGAATTATGGCATTATAAGTTTGTCAAAAAAATGTTGTCAAGTGTGTCAAAAAATAATTTCATTTATTTTTTAGCCAATTTTTTGGAAAAAAAATGTAGCTGTTTTAATGACGTAAATGTAATTGAAAATGAAATTGAACATGGAAATTTTTGAAATTGTTATAGTTTTTGAAATATTTTTGGAATCTTGAAAAAGTTTGTAGTTTTGATTTTGTAATAATTTTTGCATTATTTTTAGAATTTCGGAAAAAGTTTTAATATTTGATTTCGTAAGAATTTTTGGAATATTTTTAGAATTTTGAAAAATTTTAAATTTTTGATTTTATTATAATTTTGAAAAAAGTTTTAATTTTTGATTTTGTAATAATTTTTGCAATATTTTTAGAATTTTGGAAAAGTTTGAATTTATAAGAATTTTCGGAATATTATCGGAATTTAGGAAAAGTTTAAATATTTGATTTCATTCTAGTTTTTGGAATATTTTTGGAATTTTGAAAAAGTTTGATTTTATTTAATTTAACAATATTTTTAGAATTTTGATTATAATTTTCCGGCAACGTATTGATGTTTCGTGTTAGTTTTGTAATAAATTTTTAGACAGAGATAAAAAATACTTGTACTTTAACAAAGAGTTATGTTTGATATACATTGCTGCCCAAAACTAAAAACCATGTCCTCATAAAAGTTTTTTGCCGAAAACTATATCAAAATCCTTAACCCAGACCGAAGTCTTGATATCTCAGAGCTGTGAGATTTCAGCCCCTCCATATTTTTCATAGTTATTTTCATAGTTTTTCTACAAAAAATTATGAATTCTTATGACAATAATTGGGGTGGTAGGGGTGGTAGGACCCACCCCCACCCCTCTACACCCTCTTTAAGTTTTAGCATATAAAAATCTATATAAAATAAATGGGAAGAGATAAAAAAATTTAATGGAACCATTATCTTTTATTCAGACCGGTGCAACTTTGAGTCCAAAAGGTCCTTGGTTTGCACCCCCACCCCTAACCAACCCTACCCCCACCCCTAACCAACCCCGGTTATACAAAGTATCGAAATTGTTGTCATTACTATCGATTTTTACATAATCGAGGATGCTGAGTTCAATGGTGATGGTAAAAATGTTGACCGGACTCAAGGTAGTTCAATAAGGGGTGCGGTTGGGGATCTGGTCATGAATAGAATCAAAATTATTGTCATTATTATTGATTTCAACATACTTGAGGACGCTGAATCCAACAGTGATGTTTAAATTGGGATCAAAAATATAAGGGTGTCATTAAAGGGTGGGAGTTGGGCTGAAAGCCGAAAATATATTATGGGTACTGGTTTTGGATAAATTGAGGGTACTGAATGCAATGGTGATACCGAAATTAGTATTTGGGGTCCAGGCAAGAAACTAGAGGATAAAAGTTTGGATCTAAAATTAGGGAAATTTTCAAATATACATAATAAATATTGGTTTTTCTATGAATCGAGGATACTGAATCCTATGGTGGTCTTGGAATATGCAATCAAGCAAAATAATTGAACTTTGTCTTTAAACCATATTGAGTAAACTAGACGGAAAAAAATCTGTTTATAAAATCTTTAATGTCATTTATTCTTTGTTTTATAAACTTCACATTTGTAAATAAACACACAAAATATTCAAAACAATTTTTCAGAATCAGTGCACGAATCACGAACTCTGTCAAAACGTAATCATACGGTATAGTACATAAATTATTCATAGTACATAAACGAATATCTTAAATCCAACCAAATAAAAGGAAAAGTGCAGCGGTAGATCAAATCGAGAGAATCAATATCCACAAACTTGGAAATAGAGGATGAATTATTTGATGAAGTAGACGATTGTACAGCGATCGAAAACACACTACAAGAAATTCAGGAAGTCTAGTAAATAATGGTTTATCTAAACTACCAATAATTTTGGAAGATGAAATTCCAGCTCAAATTCCAACAACTAGTAACATAATATCACAAAATTCAAAAAATGTTTGTTTACAAATAAAAGTCCTATTAACTCTTTGAAGTGTTCAATTGAACTTGAAAATGTGTCAATAAATCTCTTGAAAGAATTGAGAATACGGAACGAAACACAAAATAATCGAAAAAAAATATTGGAAGAACTAGATTTACTCTCTATCGATTCTCTAAATTTTCAGAAGAAAGAAAATACATCATTTCAAACCGAAACTTACGAAATTTTATCGAATAAGTCAGAAATGGAAGTCGAGGAAAATGTAGCAGAAAACAATTCTTCAATGAAATCTTTGAAATGTTCAATTGAACTTGAAAAACTATTAATAACGCAACTCTCTAAATTCAGAGAAGAAAAACAAGTAAAATATGAAATGGATTCTACAAACTTATCCAAGCGTGTTAAAAAAATGAAGACTAAATATCGTAGAAGATCAGGAGATGCAAAATGTAATGCTAAATGAGAATAAATCAAGCCTCCAGAAACGATAAAAAGATGCAGTAGAAATAAAAGAACTTAACAAAATCAACTCATTGAACTGAAAGAATTATCATTGAAATTTGTAATCAATCAACAAGCAATTACCGAAATAAATAGCAAAACATTTTCGTTCAATTTGTAATACATACATCATAGTACAAATTTTTTATTACGTGGTTCTGCATTTCAACATCGCCATTGGATTCAGCATTCTCAATTCATACAAAAACCAATATTTATTATGTATATTTGAACATTACCCCAATTTTAGACCCAAACCCTTATCCTCTAGTTTCTTCGCTAGAGCCCAAATACTAATTACAGCATCACCATTGAATTCAGTGCCCTTGATTTATACAAAATCACTACTCATAATATATATATGTGAACATTTTCGGCTTTCAGCCCCCAACTCCCACCCTTTAGTGACACCCTTATATTTTAAATCCCAATTCACACATCACTGTTGGATTCAGCGTCCTCAATTATGTTGTAATAAACACTAATGACGACAATTTTGATACTATTCGTGACCAGACCCCCAACCCCAACCCCTTATTGAACTACCCTGAATCCGGTCACCATTTTTATCATCATCATTGAACTCAGCATCTTTGATTATGTTAAAATCGAAATAATGACGACAATTTTGATATTATTCATGACCAGATCCCCAAACCTCACCCCTTATTGAACTACCCTGAGTCCGGTCAACATTTTGACTATCACCATTGAACTCAGCATCCTCGATTATGTAAAAATCGATAATAATGACAATAATTTCGATACTTTGTGTAACCGACCCCCCAACCACCACCCATTATTGGACTACCCTGAGTCCAGCCTCAATTTATATTATCATAATTGAACGCAGCATCTCCGATTATGTTAAATTTGATAATGATGAGACTAATTTCAATATTTTGTATAACCGACCCTTCCCCACCCCTTATTGAACTACCCTGAGTCCGGTCAACATTTTTACCATCACCATTGAACTCAGAATGCTCGATTATGTAAAAATCGATAATAATGACAACAATTTCGATGCTTTGTATAACTGACCCCCAAACCCTCAACTATTATTGGACTACCCTGAGTCCGACCCCAATTTTCATTATGACGATAATTTCGATATTTTTTATAACCGACCCCCCAACCTCCACCCCTTTTTGGACTACCCCGATTCCGGCCCCCATTTTTCGAAATCGACACCAAACATGACATGCAAAAAAAATAATTTTTTCTACGATAAGGGTACCCCCTTGGGAGTAAAAAATGGTTATGTCACCGATCATGGGGTAATATGTGGGATTGTATTTGTTATGAAATTCTGATTCTAACGATACCCCACATGACATATTTTACTCATTTAGTGTGTCAACCCCACCCACGGGGTTGGTTGGGGGTGGGAGTGTAAACCAACTTTTGAACTCAAAAATTGCGCCGGTCTGTATAAAAGATAATAGTGCCATTAAATTTTTTTATCTCTTACCATTTATTTTATATAGATTTTTATTATACGACCGGTATCCAGGAATACATCAACAATTTATAGATTTTTATATGCTTAAACTTAAAGAGGGTGTAAAGGGGTGGGGTTGGGTTCTACCACCCCAATCTCATAAAGTTTTCGGGAGACGGCCAAGCCCGATCGATTGATACCAAATTTGTAAAAAAAAATTTTGAAAATTTCCGCGACTGCCCGATTTTTAAAAAAACGATAGTTAAGATATAGGTATAACTATGATGGTTGGCGGTTCGATATTCGTTTCCATACGAATAAAAAATTTAGCATTCCCATTCAACAAGAAACTGAATAATTTTCTATTCATTTCAGAGAATGTTCCTACTTAACATCTTTGAATTGCGTATCGGAAAAAACCATAGCATTACCTAGTTAGATTTTAAATTTCACCGTAAACATAAGGGCAAAATAGCTAATTATGTATTAAGAGCGTAAAGTAGGACTTTTTTGCTTGAGAGTGAAATCAAAGAAACACTCGAAAGCAAAAAGATACTTTATGTCCGAATTACGAATATTATCCTGGTTTTCAACAAGGTGGTTTTTATAGATAAATGTAAAGATTAGATCCTTTACATCATTGCGCATTTGTGAATGAATTGTGCGCAAATGCGGTGGCAAAAGTTATATGGTGTAAACTTTCAACCTCACATTGGCCCCCTTTGAGATTTAAACTAAATTTAGATTTTTACTAAATTCTCAAATTATGAAGTGATTAACTATCGAATTAAGGTGTAACTGACATTAAATGTTTACGTCACCTTTTCGGAATATTCAGAAATTTTTTTTGACTTTTGTAACTTTCGCCCTCTGAGTTTCCACCAAATTTGGTTTTCATATTTATCATGCAGAGAACCTAATCTATATATTTACAAAAATCGCTATTTTGAATACCGAAATAAAACAGGGTCCGAAAAAAATTTTACGAGCTTAATAATCAGATTTTTTCTTCGTTTTTCATAGTTCATAAACATAATTACTTCGGTCTGAAAAACCTAAGTATTACATTCATGAGCTCAAAGTAAAATTCTTACCCCCACTTTTTTGGCATTTCTCGACGTTTTAGGACCTACTGATTCTAAAAAAGCAAAAAAAAAAATGTATGTCTGTCTGCCGGCCGGCCGACCGTCACAACCAACGAAATCTAGCAAATCGCTGGACGGATTTCAAAAAATTTTTTTCTAAAAATAAGTATACTCAATGGGAAGAGCCGAAAGGACAATGTGTTCGATAACTGTACCGGAAGTGTGTCAAAAAAAACGTCAAGTCTGTCAAAACAAGGAATATAATATTTATATATTAATATTTTGGAAAAAAATAAAATTAATAATTTGTATGACATGAAAATTTATTATTATTATAGAGAATAATGCCATAATTATAAGTTTGTCAAAAAAATAATGTCAAGTGTGTCAAAAAATGGTTTCATTTATTTTTTTAGCCAATTTTTTAGAAAAAAAATATGGCTGTTTTTATGACGTAAATGTAATTGAAAAAAAAATTTTTTAATTTGTGATAGTTTTTGAAATATTTTTGGAATTTTGAAAAAAGTTTGTATTTTAGATTTTGTAATAATTTTTGCAATATTTTTAGAATTTTGGAAAAAGTTTTAATTTTTGATTTTGTAAGAATTTTTGCAATTTTGTAAAATTTTTAATTTTTGATTTTATTATAATTTTTATAATTTTGGAAAAAGCTACAACTTTTGATTTTGTAATAATTTTTGCAAATATTTTTAGAATATTTGAAAAAAGTTTTAATTTGTGATTTTGTAATAATTTTTGAAATATTTTTAGAATTTTGTTTGAAAAAAGTTTGAATTTTTTATTTTATTTAATTTTTAGAATATTTTTGGAATTTTGAAAGAAATATGAATTTGTAATTTTGAAATATTTTCTCGAAACGCTAAATGGAGAGGTTTTTGAGTAGTTTGCTGATTGTATAATCTTTTTACTAAATTATGTTAATTTATGATCTGTTATAATTTTCCGACAACGTATTGATGTTTCGTGTTAGTTATGTAATACATATCTAAACATAGATAAAAAATACAATTGCTTTAACAAAAAGTTATGTTTAATATACATCACTGCCCAAAACTAAAAACCATGTCCTCATAAAAGTTTTTTGCCGAAAACTATATCAAAATCCTTAACCCAGACCGAAGTCTTGATATCTCAGAGCTTGAGATTTCAGCCCCTCCATATTTTGATAAATATAAAACAAAACAATAAAGTGATGCAGTTGTTATAGCACAAAATATTAGCGGATATGTGCAACAATAGAAAATACTTCCGAAGTAGAAAGAGGATCTAATCATAAAAATTCGAAAAACACAAAAAATTAAATTGTCGAATTATGCCACAACAATAAAATACAACAACACAAATTTTATCTAGAATCAAAAGAATAAAATTTTCATAACAAATAAACTTTTATGCCGAATTTTTTCTCCGCACTGCAATTTAATTCAAACCCTTTTATTTCCCACACAATTTTATTTTACAACAATCAACAACACCAACTAAATCGCCACCAAGTTTAAATATATACTCACTCCTCTTCAAAACCCTTTGGGCGATAATCTCCATAATAATAATCACTTTTATCAACTTCATTCGAATTTCTTTTATTTCTTCTATCCACAAAAAATCGATTATTAAAATTAGTTCCATCGTTTCGATCATTTAATATTTTTATTAATTTATTATTATTATCACTTAATAAATTATTTCTCATTGCACTATAAACAGGTGTTAGAACTGGTGAGTAATTATTACCATTATTCGGATCGTTATTATGATTGCTATAACTTTTTATAACTTCATTTAAACTTGCACGTTGACAGCCAATCATAAACGATAAAACACTTAACAAATTTATTGATTTCATAATTATATTTTTTTTTATTTAAGAATCTTTGCTTAAGAAAATCTAAAATCTTATTAAAGATTCTTTCATCGAAACATTTCTTTTTATATCGATTCTGTAATTTAATAAAGAGATAAATTAGAAGAAATGTAAAATAATTTGGCGGTTGGTTTGTTCAATGATGAAGAATTATTTTCCCTCTTTCCATTCAAATATCTAAGACTATATTTTTCGTATTATTGGAATTATGCGTGAAATTTTAGATTGTAAAATTTATAATTAAATTTTGGAGTTACAGTTAGATTGTAGCATTACATTAATTCAAGTTATTACTTTGCTGTTATGTACAGATAAACGGAGATTTACTCCTTGTGTGGAAAGCAAAAACAAGCGGGTTTTATACTTTTGGGTTTAACACTTGTTTTAATCATGTTCTATACTTAGAAATTCAAGTTGATAAAGATCTAGCCTTCAAGACATTTATTTTGAGTTTTCGTGTCATGTGTTATGTACAGACTCAATTGTAATTGTTCGTCAAAAGCAACATATAAACTTTAAAAGAATATGTCAGTTTATCAGTGTCTCGATGTTTAACAGCAACTCTGCAGCGAATGAAGGCACATGATGACACATGAAGCCGTTAGAAACTCTATATTTTCTTATGAAAGGGTAAATCAAAATCGCATCGTTTTGCCTACTTTGGTAATGTAACAATTTACCTGAAGAAACCGTATTTCCAAACTGATCATGTTTGGTGACACAAGTCAAGTAGTAAACTATCTCGTGCTGGGCTACTTAGACGTTGTTGATTGCAGCTTGATTGTCCGTAAAAATTCCGATATTCGTTACAGATATTACATTATACTTCAACCAGTCTACGATCCGGTTTATAAACTTCTGCCTGAGAGACACTTCAATTATCAAGCAGGCAAAAAAAGTTTAAATTTTGTTCATGGCAAAAAATCCCAAAGCCGACTTTTTGCATTCATTTTCGATCCATTCGTATATTGGAAGAAGTTGACAACACCTGCATGTTTATCTGATTTACTTGCCCAGTTCTCTCTGGAAGGAATAGGTGTTGCGAAGCCAACCTCTGAAGTTGGTTTCGAAATGGAATAGTCCAGAATAGGAATAGTGGAAATGGAATAGTCCAGTCTGGTCCTGCTGGCCAGAATTGAGAAGTGCCATATATTACTGCAACTACAAATACCGGCAGACTTCACCCTAGCTGCCATGCTGACAGGGCCAATATGCCATACGTCGTGACCACAAGTGTCTCAGAGTGTGTCTACTCAGTTAGACCAGTTTTTCGGTTTTCTGTTTCTTAAGCTAAATGATTTTCAGAAGCCCCGATGTTCAATTCAAATACCGATTATCAGAGAAATAGTGTTCTTCTACACCCCAGTTTAGTACTCTGTTTGACATGAAATCGGTGACAAAAGTGACATCCAATACTTCTTGTTTGTTAGAGCTTATAAAGGTGGATTTATTACCAATATTACATATAGACAAATTTGTGCTAAAAATAAAATGAAGAAGTAATTCACCTCGTATATTACCGTCACTGCGCATACAGATCGTATAATGGTGTGCGTTCGCATCACACCCAAAGAAAACTCCGAATTTTCAGCTACAAGCGTTACCAGATTACTTACCATATAAGAGATTATAGTCCTACAATACGTACGTTAGCTGATATGAATCAGAAGTACTGGTTATTAAACTCTAGATTCACCGCCATTCTATTCGCATCGCTATGGCCTGTAATGAGAAAACTATTTAGATCGCATTTAACCAAAATACAGAAATGAACTTTGTTTTTTTCTGGACGTTTCATAAATAACAGTTTGTAGTTTTGAGTGTATAATCCAAGTAGTCGGTCATAAAAGACCCATCGTTCTTGCATCAAGACAACATCTACCTCATTTTTTGTTAAATTGAGTAGAAGAGCAGCAGTCGTTTCCTTACAGTGGTGAAGGTTGTCTTAGAGAAACTGTAGCAAGTTCTGTTCCCTCTACCTCCACAATCGTAACATCAGACTCTTCGTCTAAGTCACAATAATCAACTAGTTCGAAGACTACCATCAATAACGATACTTACGTATCCGTTGAGCAAGCGACACTAACGGCAACGTTTGTTTGAGGCTGAAGAATATTAACCTTCTTCAACCTTCTACCAGCCTTCTTCAACCGATCGCTGAATAGCTCTTGTTCCAGTATGAAACAAATGTAACTTCTAACGCTGTAAACGCTGCGTCGCATTGCGCTTGAAATATATGGACGACTTCTTCCTGTTGAAACTTCCCACCAGAAGCTCGCACCTAATGTTTTTCCAAAATGAATAAGTTGGTTTTGCTCTGGTTACAATTCTCAAGTACATGTTTTAATTTGGCATCGTCTTTTTGTAGTGATATATGCAGATTTGTTTTTTAATGTATCAATGACAGTATGATGAATTGCTGATACGTGATGTTCCTGTGGTCTGGACAAGGTAAGTATCTGCCACAACGTTGTTTGCATCCTTGATGTGCTGTATATCATTTGTGCTTCGCGAAATATATGTTAATTTGCGAGACTAGCCGAAATCATTTGGAGAATCAGATGCGAACACAGTAGTCAGCAGTTTATGACCGGTAAACACTGTAAGAGGTCTGCCTTAGACAAAGTACTCAAAGTGCTTGATAGCACAATAAATTACATAGAGCTCTTTGTCGAATGAAGAATACTTCTGTTTATCTGGACTGAGTTACCAGGAAAAAAATTATAAAGGAAACCAACGTCCTCGAAAATGTTGTTACAATACAGGACGGAATTTTGAATAGCCACGATTCGATCCGCAGATGGTTATACTCCATCTTTGGTGATCTGTTGACTGAGGAAATTTATCTTGGTTGCACCGAATTCACACTTAGCTAGTTTTATACGAAGTTCCAAATCTCAAAAAAGAAGACAAAGATTTTCGGAATGTTCATGCTCGTTCTTGCTGGCCACCAATATATCGTCGACGTACACAAAAACAAAGTGGAGTGCCTTTGTGACTTCATTCATAAATCGCTGAAAGATCTGGGCTGCATTTCCAGACTATAAGGCATACGAATAAATTCTAAATGTCCAACAGAAACTGTTACTGCTGTCTTATGCACATCTTCAGCAGCTACTGGTATATGATGGTATGCCCTAACTAAATCAATCTTAGGGAAGACAGTGCAACCATCCAATTTCATGGAAAAAAGTTGTAAATGTGAAGCAAAGGATACCTATCTGTTTCTGTGATCGCATTGAGTCTTTAATTATCGCCAATCATTGCTATCGCGGTTAGAAATGAGATGTAGTGGGGATGTAACCGTTGATGATGACGGACGACGCATAGTCCTACAACTCACATTTGATCAAACAACCTTTGGGTTATCTTAGGCTTCTTAGGACATAACCACTTTGGCCGCGAAAAAGGTAGGTATCCTTCATTTATAATATAATGCACAATATTATGGTGCAATATTATGGTATTAACACTGCGTATTGCTTTAAAAGTTGCCCATATTTGCCGTTCAAATGCTAGCTGCTACGGAAAGCAATGTGTTTTTGTCTAATAAACATTTATTCTTCACATCAATTAAAATTCCATATTTGCAAAGGAAGTCCGTGCTAATTATTGGACGATTAACTTCTCCAAGCATGAAAGCATGATAAAATTCTCTGCGAAAGCCAAGATTTATCTGGAGGAGCCTGGTTGGTGTATTGCTAGCAGCTTCAAGTACGTTAACTGTCTCAGGAGCTAAGTTGCGGCAATAGCTACACGTATACTCTCCGTATAGCTAACTAGCTCCGACTTGGAGGAGCGGTATAATTATCAATACAGTCAATTTTTCAAAGCCGTTTAATACGCCAATGCCTCATTATAGTTGTAGTCTAGATGTGCACTGATAGTCTAGATGTGCACTTCCCCTTCGATGTTCAATGTCGAAATCATAAGCCTGTAAGCGTTCAATCCATCGTGCCACTTGTCCTTCCGGGTTCTTAAATTGTAGTAGCCACCTCAATGCTCCATGATCAGTTCTAAAATGGAATTTCTGGCCGTACAAATATTTGTGAAAATGTTTTACACATTCCACTATAGCCGGCAATTCTTTGCGGGTTGCACAATAATTCTTTTCTGGCTTGGACAGTATTTTTGAATAATAAGCTATTACTTTTTCTGTCCATCTATTTCTTGAGATAACACTCCTCCTATACCATCATTGCTGGCATCAGTGTCTAATATGAATTTAAAATTTGGTATAGGGTAAGCCAGAACTGGTGCAGTGCACAATCTTTTTCGCAGCTCCACAAACGCATTTTCTTGCTTTTCGATCCATTCGAAAGCTTTATCCTACCTCGTGAGCTTATACAGACTCTTAGCAACATTGGCAAATCCTGGTACAAAACGTCGGTAGTAAGTGCACAATCCCAGAAAACTGCGAAGCTCATGTAAATTCTTAGGTCTTGGCCATTCTTTTACTGCTGTGATCTTATCAGCGAATGTGTGTATTCCATTTGTTGTTACTTTGAGCCCCAAGTATTTTACTTCTTCTCGGAATAGTGTACATTTCTTTGGACTCAATTTTAGTCCTGCTGTTTGGATTCTCTCGAAGACTTCTTCTAAATTCTTCAAATGATCGTCGAAATCCTTGCCCATTACAATGATATCGTCCAAGTACACAAGGCACGTTCTCCAATGTAATCCTTTCAGCACACGTTCCATTAAACGTTCAAATGTTGCGGGAGCATTACATAGCCCGAATGGCATAACGTTAAACTGCCATAGCCCCACTACCCACACTAAACGCTGTCTTTTCTCGATCCTCTTCTTGGACTTCTACCTGCCAATAACCACTTTGCAGATCTAATGTTGAGAATAATTTGGCACCTGATAATGTGTCCAAGGTATCATCAATTCGAGGTAATGGGTAGCTATCTTTCTTTGTTACTGCATTCAGTTGTCTGTTGTAGTCGACGCAGAATCTCATAGTTCCATCCTTCTTTCCAACTAAAACCACAGGTGAACTCCAAGTACTATCTGATTGCTCGATAACACCAGCCATTTTCATATCCTTTACCATTCTATCAGCTTCTTCTCGTTTTGCTAGTGGGAATCTTCTTGGTGCTTGGCGAATCGGCATCCCTGCTCCCGTGTCAATTTCATGTTTAACCAGATTAGTTCTTCCATTTCTGCTGATGTGCTGCAGAAGGTGGACGAATAACGTTCGAGCTTCTTTCTTTTGTTCTTTTGTAAGCTCTGTTGTGGTAGTAGGTTTTGTATTTCTTTCTTCTGCGTTTAATTTTCGACTTTCCTTTCCGTGTGCTGTTGTTCACATTTCACAATGGTAGTACTTCTTCACATTTGCCGACGATTGTTTCTTTCTTGAGGGTTTTTGTTTTGTCTGACAGATTTAGTGTTCTTTTCGGTATTCTTAAGTTTTCATCTGGTACATTAAATGTTTTCCCTATAATGATCTCTTGATTTTGTAGACCATTTTCATTGGCTTTCACAACCTACAACCTTGGTGACCCAAAATCTCCCTCCAATCTTCCCCAGACGATTGTTTCGGTATTAGGTGGCAGTTTTTCGCCATGTTCCAATATTATTCGCCTCATACTTTATTCTGCACCATTCATCTGAAGTGCCAACTCTACGTTACCATACTTGAGTACTCCATTTCCAGCGTCTATTACAAATCCATTCGGCCTCCATGCCCAAAATTGCTTCATCAACGATATCATGCCACTAGAACTTCATGCTGAAAGTGCGAATTTCCTATTTTTATATCAGCAAATTGCTTTCCCTGATAGTTGCACTTTCCCCTGTTGCTGTTTGTATTCGATATTTTTCTGCTGGTTGTAATTCCTTCTTTAGTAAATCTGTACGGACTATTGTGCGAGTTGCTTAAGTATCTAGTGTAATGGTACAGTTGTTGTCATCAATTTCAGCTCCAAACGTTAGACTGTCACCATTCCTTGCGATTCTTGAAATAGGGATGGAGACTATGGGGCATTCGGTTGTGGAAGCCAGCTTACGCCACTTAAAACTGACTCTTTTAGTTTAACTCTTTCGCTGCTATTTGATCATCCTCTCCCTCTTGAGCCTTTGCTTCAGATGATCTCCGCCTAATTTGTGATGTTGATCTTCCCCGTTTTCGTCTTACCTCTCTGCATTCTCGAGATATGTGACCAAGTTTGTCACCTACCCAACATCTTATTCTACTGTTGAATTCTCGGGATCTTCTTTGAGGCCTGAAACTATCTTCTTCCATTTCTACACGGCGTACTTTGATTGTTGGTTTGACAATTGCTTGTGCTGTCTCACTAGTCAACGCACAATCTATTGTTTCAGTAAATGAGGCTTTAGGTGTCATCACAGCTGACTTCCGCGTCTCTTCATCTTCATTCTTTCTATATAGTCTGGTGATGTACTTCCATGTGCCATATGTACAAGACGTTCGATCGCAGACGAAAACTCTTGCAGGCTTTCTCCAATTCGCTGGTAGCGACCCTTCAACTCAAGTCTGTATATCGCCCGCATGTGGTCACTACCATATTTGCGATCTAACGCCTTCATGATCTCATTGTAGCTCCTTCGATCTTGTTCTGGAACAGCTTGTATTGTTTCTGCTGCTTCACCCTTTAGTGCCACTATAAAAGCTGCAACACGATGTGTTTCGTTCCAACTGTTCTGATCAGCTGCCGTTTCAAATTGGAATTTGAAAATTCCAAACGATGATGTACCTTCGTATGGGGGCGGTTTAAGCTTCATGCCCTGCATTTGTTGAACCGGGTGTGATGTTTTAGCTATTATTTTAACATCTAGAAGCCTCCTTTCTACTTCTACTTTAAAGTCATCTACTTTCGATTGTCCTTTCTGTTCCAGAACTTCAACTTCTTTTTGCACTTTTTTGACTTTTTCCTACACAATTTTCTCTACTTCGATGCGAAGATTCGCTGACATCTGTAGAAGTTTCTCGTCGATGTGTGTTTTAACCAAGCTAATTTCTTCTCGACTTGAAGCTAATTGTTGATCGATGTTTGCAGACTGTTGATTGATGTTGACTTCTAACTTTTTCATTTCATTACTTATGGTGTTACTTTGCAAATGTAGCTTTTGGTTCATAACCTCCATGTTTGCCTTTACATCTGCTCTCATGTTGAAACTCATTTGCTCGTCATAGACATTAACTGTGCAAAGTCATTGTTTACTAGTACGACTTTGCCTCATTGCTTCAACAGCACCTTCTTTATCTTCACTATTTCCTGCATTTGGATTTTCATCTGCTTCTTCTAGCCCAAAACGATATTTTGCTGGATCCAATCCAGCTGCTTCCATAGCTTTTATTAATCGTTCTTTCAACTCATTCTTGGTACCCATTGTTGAAAGAGTCCTTTTCTCCAATTCCCTCTTCAGATCATGAACTTTCAATTCATTCCAACCCATCTTATTTTTCAATTTCACTTCTGACACCAGTTGTAACGTTTCTTAGCCGAGTTACAATTTTTTAGTTGGATCACTAAATCAGGAAATTTAAAACACAATGAATTTTCTAAACATTATAATTTTATTCGTTCAAGATTTTACAATAAAAATATTTCTCCTATTACTATTCCCCTTAATTCTTCTTGTACTAACAATATTTCACCAAAATTATGGCGAGTTTATTAAAAAACACTAGTTTTTGATACTATTGAATTTATTATTTTACCTATCGATTTCAACAGCTATGCTGTCATTCTCAAGGTATTGACTGAGCTTTTCTAAACTTTTTTAATAAACTCGCCATAATTTTATATAGAAATCTAGTGCTCAATAAAAAATAAAGAAATATATAATATTTCACCACTTATAATTCTTTTTCTTTCTACTTATAACACTGTTAATTTAAACGCGCCTATATCACTGCTAAATTTTATACTTTTTCTATCGCTGACAAATTTAAACTAATCTTATCCTCTAACGACACCTTTTATATATACTACATGAAATAGCCCCGATATCTCGACAATATTCTAGACAGAACACACCATTTTTTCCCTTCCTTTATCAACATAAACATAATAAGACGATCTTCAAATATTGACACTAGTTGTGAAATCTACTCTTTTTAATTTGTTGATTTATACCTATTCTCTAATAGATTTACTTTATTTTATGTTTACTTTTTTTACGTTGATTTGGTTATATTGATTTTTATATTTCTTTTGTAGAACTATTTTCTCTAACGAGTATTTTCTCGAAAGATGTTCTATTGTTGTTGTGTTCTATCGTCTTCCATATTCACCATAATATATACATATAATATAACACAAGGACTCATCTTAGTGATTTATTTAATTTACTCAAATAGAAATTTTACTCGAAATAGGAGTTTTATATAATTTTTATAAATATTGAGTGGAATGTTAAAATTAATTATCAAAAAAATGATGCAACTTTTCTCTTTTTCCACCAGGACTTATTATTACGATGGTCTCACCTATAAATACAATATGTATAATGCAATGCAGTTTGTAAGAAATTTTTTGTTATTTTTATTTGTTGGAATTATTATTGTGGAATTATTGGTACAATTTATTATTGTGGAACTATTTGAAGTTATCACCACAAGTTTTATTCTCTTTTACTTTATTTTGGCTTGGATTTGAATGGATTTCGCCCCTATAAACAGGCATTTTCGGCACCGAAAACAATTATGTTAATAAACATTAAGAGGAACCTATAATATTCTAGTATAATAGTCAAATATCATAGCCCCATCGAATATTCTACTTTATCTCGCTGATTAATGTTAACAGCTCTTGGTGCATAAATAACTATTATGTTATAATTTTTAGTAATAAATTCCATCTTACAATAAGACCTTGGGACCTTATATTTTAGATTTGAAATAATGTAGAGGGAAAATTGAGGTTGAATAAAATTTTATAGAATCTTGAATTACATTACATCAGCTAAGGTGTTCAGTGATTTCGTTTCGTGTCGCCTTCTTTTTAAATGTTGTCAGTGTCTTTTAGAGATCTTGATGTGATCATATTAATTCGCTGTTGTCTACCAAGGTAGACAAAAAAATAATTCAAAATTTGGTACCCACTTTAATTAGTGTGTATTGAAACGTTAATTAGCTGTGATGAATAAAAGAGTTAAATTTAAGAGTTCCTGTTGCCTGTTCAGTTGCAGCTCTGTCATTGGGTTAGTTGTCTCTTAAATTATGCAACATAAGCTTTTTGTTGTGTTCACTCATTTTTTTTTTAATTTAACATCTTGATATTAATTTTAAAACAATTACGTACCGTTTAGTAATAAATAATAACATATTTAAATCTAATATTCTCAAATGTGTGAATCCATACTAATCACCTAGCCAACACGCTGTCATGAACATAAGTTAAAAACGATTAATTTTAATTTAGTAACCGCTTGTTTCTATATAACAAAACAATACAATTAAGACGGTACAAACTGTTATACCCAAACAATTTCAATAAACCAACAAAAATTATCGCACTAAATTCTAAAATCTTTCAATTAAGTTTTACTTTCAAACATCCACAAAAAAAACGTAACAATTTTTTTGCAACCTTTTTTTTTGTATGAATTAGCAAAACAAACAAAAATAATTTTCAAAAGTTAAAAAAAATTACGGCAGTAGTTAACCAATAATCATCATATATAATTATTAATCATTTAATTTTATTTCAAAAACGAACAAAAGAAAAAAAAGTTCAATAAACTAAAGTAAATTTTATTAAAATTATATTTTCTTAAAAGTTCTTTTAACGGAATTATTTTTCTTAAATGTTCTTTAACATTTTTTTTTGATTTTGTTGATTTTCAGTTAAAATTTATGTTTAATTAAAAACAGAAAATAAATTTAGAAACATAAAAAAATTTTAATTATTTTAAATAAAAATAATTAAAATAAAATTATTCTGATTTCAATTGGCTTTTAGCTAAAATAATTTGATTGAATGAACTGTTTTTGCAATAAGTTATTAAAAATTTAAAAAAATATATTTTGAATTATTTATTTGTTTTGCACTGACATTTCCAATTAAGTATTAACTAATTGCTTCAGTTTGAAAGACGTAAGTGTTTATAGATTTATGAGAAATTATCAAAAGCTTATCCTTCCCCCTCCCTTATTTTTGTCGTTACCCGACGTTTTGGGTCATTATAGCTCTAGATTAATAAACAATCTTAATGTTTGCTAATTTGCCAGTGGTCCGGACAACAAAAACATTGACCTAATATAGGGTTTTTAATTGTTTTTAATTTTTGATCTACTCTATTATTGGCAATCAAATTTTGTTTTTTTCCCTGCAAATTTTTTTATGTGTTCGTATTTTATAATTTTAATTTCTTTAAATTTTTTTAAGATTCTCGAAAACGCACGAAATAAATGTCGTAGGATTTAATGCTACCAATCATTCACAACCAAAGCTTTAGTTGCTATATCTCTGGCTCAATTTGATTTAAACAGAATCTAGAGACAAACGAGCAAATATGGCACTTTTTGTCGCTCTCTGATCCCCGAAACGGTCCAACAGACTAGCGATGTCATCGCTATAGACCAGACCCGCTAATAAAGATCGCTATGACGAACTTAAGAACTCATTTCTGTCTCGATGGGGAAAATCATTACAGAACGTATACGCTATACGTTCTTTGAGGAATGAACCTTAACGATATAGTCCCACTGAGTTGCTTCGTGCAATGCGTAGCGAAGCCCAACAACTTTTCACCGACGATGCTCTTTGCGTTCTTTTGAGCGAGAAATTGCCGCTCCCCAGCTAAAGTTTTGAACCTTATTTTTGTCGCAATATCCTCACAACCGTTGCATAACCTTGTTCCAGCTGAATGTCACCCAAGTATTTCGATAACTAGCTATTACCACCACACTTTCTGTGAACTCGCCAAGAAATGCCATCCCAATTGCTCCAAAAAACTTTATTATAGTCAAACTTTATTATAGCCAAACTACAGCTCCGATAATTGAGGTTGACTTTTTGAACAAATACGGCATTCTGGTTGTTATTAGCATTCTGGTTACAGTTACACTTCAATTGACACCGCCCCTATCACTACTTCTTCTTTATCTTAGCTAGCGAATGATAAAATATCTCGTTAATCAACGAGTTATTACACAAGTTCAAATAACTATCCTAATCCAAAGAACTATCCGTTCTCTTCAGCTGTGAATTCAGCTAGCGGCGTATAAACTCAAAGTTGCTAAGACTGAGTTTGACATTCTGTTACAGCAAGGTTTCTGTAGACCTTCTAGTAGTTCATGATCCAACTCCCTACACTTGGTCGAGAAACGGTGGTGTTTGTGTTTGCGGGGACTACCGTGACTTTAATAAAGTCACCATTTGTCGGGATACAATATTCCTTTTCTACAGGATTTCGGAACTGAATGTCTGCAACATTTTCTCGACTATCGACCTAGTGCGAGCTTATCACGAGATACCGATTGAACCGTCCGATATCCCGACAACGGCTATCTCTACGCCATTTGGATTGTTTGAATTTTCCCAAATGGATTTCGGCTTACGAAACGCCTGTCAGACGTTTCAGTGACACATGCACACTATTTTACATGGTTTAGACTTCTGTTTCGGCTACTTATAGAAAATCTCATTTAGCATCTACGTCCTACACCGAACACATCTTAAACTCGTCTTTCAGAACCTTGCAAGACGCCGGCTTGATCATTAACCTTAACAAGTGTAACTTCGCACAAGCTGAGGATAATTTCCTTGGTCATATGATACCATCTCTCCAACTGAATTAGATCAACGTGCAAACGAGTGGATGGTTTTTCCAGTTTTCCCACTTCATAAATGGTCAAAGAGCTCCGTCGTTTCCTCGGAATGATCAACTTTTATTGTCGTTCCATTCCACACGCTGTCGGTAACCAAGCTACAGCTACACGACTTTCGTAAAAGATCTTTAAAGAACAACAAACGACCCATTAACTAGTCAGAAGCTTCTCAATTGCAGCTTTTGCAAATTGAAAAAATGAAATTCAGTGACGCAAAGATGCTCGCATATTCTTCCCTTCATGCTCATGCTTCATGCTTCATGCGTCGATCATGATAGCGAGTATCATGATCGACGCCTCCGACACAACGATTGGGGCAGTCGTTCAACAATTCGTCACTGATTCTTGGCAGCCTTTCAATTCTTTTCGGTTCGATTAACCAAAATGCAACAGCGCTACAGCGTTTATGATCGCGAGCTCTAGCCAGCTTATTTAGCCATTAAACATTTTCGTTACCTACTCGATGGGAGAAACTGGTTGCAAAATTCAGACAATGCTAGTCCTGGAAATTTTCGTCATCTGGATTGTATCCGCCAGTTTACCAGTGACATACGACATGTTTCTGGAATTGATAATGTTGTTTCTGACGCTTTGTCAAGCATTGATTAACTTCAGTTACCTGAGAGCATCGGTTACTCGGCAATGACCGATGCGCAAACGTCCGATTCAGAGTTAAAGGAGTTAATTACAGCGTGACGCTTAGATTCCAAAAAATTTCCTCTATCTTTCCGTTGTGATAAATTTATTATTTATTATTATTATTTAATAAAATAAAAATTATCTTCATGAATATTTTTCAATAACAAATTAATTTAAAATAAAATTGTGATTTTGTTTAGGCATTCTTAGTACAAGTAATTTTTATAAATCAATTGATTATATAGTATGAAATAGTTTCTGTGTATAACTCAACTGTCGTGTGAACGAAGTGAAGATAATAGAAATAATTTAAAGTTGATGAAAATATCCTCTGAACTTTTTTGTAAGGTGGTAAGGAAAGTAGTATGGTTTTTTAAGACCTTAATGTAATGTTTGCTTTGGTGCAATATTTGCATTATTTTTTATTGTAGGGCTGCTCGTTGGTGTCGATAATTACTAAAGTAATACAGTAATAATTACTTAAGTAATACTTAAATAAAGGCTTTTAGAAAAAGGTCTTCATTTGCCACAGCACTCCACCTTTAGTTCCATCGTAGATGGAACATTATAAAAGAAAGAAGGAACGAAAGGAGATTTAAGTATGCGAGAGTATTAAGAAAGGGAGTTTGAGTTCTTGTAGCTTGACCTGCCCAAGGAGACTCTTTTCAGATGTGTACCTTGATGCATTGATGGGTCGAAGGTAATGGAAGTGTTTTTCAGCTGTACACCAGGATTAGATGGTCGAATATAATTCTCCAGGAAGACATAATTGCGTACCACAAAATAGTTTTAGATTTTGAAGGAGATATATGTGTGTTAGAAAATTGAAGGTGATATATGTGTTAAAGTTATAATAACAGGCCTAAGGTCCACCATGTTGGTCAGACAGCTACAGTCAACTCGTCAGAAATGTAAGATGGTCTATAGCGGTTTGTGCTATGCGGTGTGAGCAGAGTGATGTAGAGTAGCCCAGTGTAGAGCGATATAGTGCAGAGCAGTGGCGTGAAGTGTAGAGTAGAGCAGTGTAGAACAGAGCAGTATAGAGAAATCTTTGCTTTGGGCTTGGTAGCTGGATGCTGCAATACCTGCTGCCTCTGAAGTTGAGTTTATTTATATATTGCTTTACTTATTTATGTTGCTTCTCCAGCCTTCACTTTAGTGCTGTTTAAATTATCCACAGTTAAAACAGTTGAACGATGATCTTCGTAACGAACGAAATAGAATCATTTTGGTTTTACTTTTTTTTAAGGAATGAATACAAGCAAATTAAAACCCATTTAAGGAACTTTTTATTGCAACACAAGAATGACTAAAATGTGTTAACTAATTTTAGAACTGTCAAAATCTTGCGTAGGCGTTTCAAACAACATAACCAAAAATTTATTAAAGCTAGTTTGCGCAGGTCGTCAAAAACGGCAAACAAGAGAACAAGAACCGTTTTGGACTCAGCAGGCTGGCGTTGACTACAGTATGTGTATCTCGTTTCGAAATTATCTTCAGAGATTCGACTGCTTTTCCTTCCCAAGAGGGATGGGTTAGTGAAACAGATAAGAATACAAGTACTTATAACTTTTGGTATGTTGAACTTTAAGACTAATTATGACCGACTAATAGAAAAACAGAAATCACCAATCACCAACAAAGAAGCTCAATACATTAAAATCAATGATTCTTCAAGAAACTATGATTCGTCGGAACTCTGTAAAATATTTTAGTATTGACCGGTGTCGTTAATTTATTAAAAGTATCGGAACAACGTTATACGCACGGATGACTTCTTTAAACATGTTTTCCGTCTTGTTTTCATAGAGAAAACAGTCAAGTTATATTCAGAATTTCACAAATTTTACTTAGCAAATTTAATTAGAAAAATAATAAATAACATGACAAACGGAAACACTACAACGTACCTATAACGGATGAATAATTTTCTTTTCTTAAAACTTAAAAATTTAATTTTCATGATAAATCGAACAAAAATTCGATTGTATTTGTAATTTTAATTTGATTTTGCAAATAGAAAATAATAAGATTGTTGTTGGTCAAAATCAACTTCGCTTAGAATAAAAAAAATCAACCGTAAAATTTATAACAATATATTGATTGTGAGGGTCATTAGTAAAGAACAAACAATTGGGAAAATAATTTATGAACTTAAATTAGAGTAACGAAATTGTACTTTAATTATAATAATCAGATTAAAATATTTCTGATTTAAAATAAATCTACGTTGGTAATTGATTTACAAATAACTATTTCAGTTTACAGACAGATATAAATGGAGATCACGTGAATATATAATTTAATATTGATTGTGTTATAATTAGGTCCATAGGTAGTCAAATTTTATTAATAAATTTAGTTGTGAATATAATTTGTATAATTAACTATGTATATCTTTCACACAATCTGTGGCGTATGTTAAAACTAAAAATTTAAAATTTTAGTTTTAATCTAGTTATTTTTGAAAAAAGAAAACAAATTAGTTTTCAGTTTCTTTTCAGTCGAATTTTTATGTTGATTAGAGAAAAAGTTTTTCTTTAGTTCTTGTTTTTTTTGTTTTTATTTAAAAATGTTTAATTTCACAAATTTTAATAAATAATGAAATAAGTTCCTTGATTATATTTCTTGCCATTTAATTAAACTGTTTGTCAATAATATGTATATAGAACTATTTTGGTTAACAATGATGATATGTCTAAGTTAAATTTAAGTTAATAAATACAAACATAATAATTGTGTTATATTATTGTTCATCCAGTTTTGTGTTAAAATATTTGAAGAACTTTTATAATTGAAATATCTAACTTTAATTTCAATCCATGAAGAGGCAGCAGAAATAATATTTGATGATTTATTATGTATTATTTAACAATCATCGAGAAACAAAAATGTTATTAAATATATGATTAAATAAGGAAATATGATATAAATTGAAGAATTTCTTGAATGCATAGCATAACCATATAGCGCGAATGACCAGCTATTGGTTTTTCAATTACATTTGAATTACGTTGGTTGTTTGTTTTACATTTTCAATTGCATTTGGCATTTCAATTACATTTTACTCTACACAATAGCGAGAATTACAAGCTATAATTGGTGACCCCGATTTTCAACATGAACACAACTATATATTTTCAAGAACCAAGTATTTAGAAAATTTTAATTTTGTTATTGGTTTAATTCAAATTTAATTATTCTAATTTAATTATTAAATAATAATATTATTACTACAATTAAAATTTATATCTACATAATTTATTTTAATCTACTTAATATTACTCTAAATTTTAATTTTTAAAATATACACATAATTTATTATATGCTTATCTTGTATTAAGATATTTTTGCTCTAGATTTTTATTTTCTTTTGGTTTTCGTGATATTATTTTTGCTGAAATATTTTTTAAAATGGTTGACTCGGTTCCTCCAGTACCTGAAGAGACCCCCAAAATGATTTCGCAACGCGAACTAAATGACGCGATTGCACGAGCTGTAGCACTAGCTACCAAAAATCCAATTTCTCTGCTTAATGATGATCAAGCTCCTTGTAGCAGCAATGCTATATCTAAGCCTAAAAGCGACATCGACATTAATGCCGTAGGTTTTACTCCTGCACCCTTTTGGCATACACAACCCGATTTGTGGTTTCTTACACTTGAGGCTCAGTTCAGTAACGATCGAGTTACGAGCCAAAAATATAAATTTAGAACATTTTGTCGCGTTCTTACCCCTGAGTTAGCCCAACTTGTTAGCGATATCATCGCACATCCCGACCCTGATCATCCTTACGATTCAATTAAACAAGCAATTCTCACTCGGTTAGGAAAATCTAATACTGACCGCATTCGTACCGTGCTCCGTGGGATGGATCTTGGCGATAAACGCCCATCCGAGTTGTTGCGAGCAATGCGGAGTGAAACAAAGGAAAACTTTTCTGATGACACACTGAGAGTTCTATGGAGCGAAAAACTTCCTCCTCTCATTAAAACCGCTATTGCTCCTAGTAATGACATTCTTGACGCTGTAGCCGTCACTGCAGATGCTGTATTCAGCGCTTTGATGACTCCATCAATTTTCCAAGTTGCACAACCTTCGCAACACATTGAATCTATTAATGATAATTCTGCTAAATCAAATTTAGAAATTTCTTTGTTGCAACAGCAATTTAAAAATTTAGAACTTCTAAATAAAAAGCTGGAAATTCAATTATCGGCAATTAACCAAACTTTATCTAACTCTTCTAGATCAAGATCTAGAACTCACTCTAGAGGTAACGATCGCAGATCGCGATCAAACTCAAGACTTCCACTTTTTTTTCAGGGCATTTGTTTCTATCACCATCGATTCGGTGACCTTGCTTTAAAATGCCATCCTGAATGTTCCCGATATTCTTCATTCTCTTCTAACTCAAAAAACTAAATGGCTCACCGCATTTAGCGGAATGCGGTGACTGCCACAATAATTACCGTTTGATGGTTTATGATACCATCACAAATCTCAAATTTCTTATCGATACCGGTGCCGAGGTATCGGTAATTCCAGCTACTTCCGCTCAGAAGCTCAGTGTGAAATCAGACTTCACTCTTATTGCTGCGAATTCTACTACCGTGTCTACTTATGGGACGAAAACTTTAACGTTGAGTTTAGGTCTTCGACGTTCATTCGTTCATTCTTTCATCATCGCCAGTGTCTCTGTTCCGATAATTGGCACTGACTTTTTGAACAAATACGGTATTCTGGTTGATATTAAACAGAAACGAATTATCGACCCACTGTCTGATATTTTCACATCAGCAGTCACAGCTCCTATCTCTACTCCTTCATTGTCCGTTCTCATCAATGATAAATTTTCTCGTGAAATTAACGAGCTTTTAAACGAGTTCAAAGAATTAACCTTTGACTCGGGTCTCTCTTCAGCTGTGAAACACAATGTGACACATGCGATTATAACTACTGGACCACCAGTCTCCTGCAAAACTCGCAGACTAGCAGCTGACAAACTTAAAGCTGCAAAGACTGAATTTGACTATATGCTAGAAGAAGGAATCTGTAGACCCTCTAGTAGTCAATGGTCCAGTCCACTTCACTTGGTCGAAAAGAAAACAGGTGGTTTTCGTGTTTGCGGTGATTACCGTGGCTTAAATAAAGTCACAGTCCCCGACAAATACAATATTCCTTTTCTTCAGGATTTTTCGCAACAACTTGCAGGTTGCACTATTTTTTCGACTATCGACCTAGTGCGAGCTTACCACCAAATTCCTATTGAGCCGTCTGATATTCCTAAGACAACTATCACTACACCATTCGGACTTTTCGAGTTCACACGAATGCGATTCGGTTTAAGAAACGCTGGTCAAACGTTTCAGCGACATATGCACACCATTTTACGTGGTTTAGATTTCTGCTTCGTCTATTTAGACGATCTACTTGTCGCATCTAAGTCCTATGTCGAACACTTAGGACATCTTAAGGTCATCTTTCAAAAATTGCAAGATGCTGGTATGATCATCAACCTTAACAAGTGCAACTTCGCACAACACGAAATTAATTTCTTAGGTCATACCATCGATTCTAACGGCATTAGACCAACGAAAGAACGAGTGGATGTTATTTCCGATTTTCCCACTCCTCAAATGGTCAAACAACTACGTCAATTTCTTGGAATGATCAATTTCTATCGACGTTTCATTCCTCACGCTGCTGGTGATCAAGCCATTTTAAATGATTTCTTAAAAGGCTCAAAGAAGAACGACAAACGACCTATTAACTGGTCGGATTCCTCTCTTCAAGCTTTTACAAACTGTAAAAAGCAACTCAGCGATGCTACGATGCTCGCTCATCCTTCTTTAGATGCCCAACTTGCTCTTATGGTCGACGCTTCCGACAAAGCAGTTGGTGCAGTCGTTCAACAACTGGTCACCGATTCATGGCAGCCTCTCAATTTCTTTTCGGTTAGACTAACCGAAACTCAACAGCGCTACAGCGCTTATGATCGTGAACTTTTGGCAGCTTATTTAGCCATTAAACACTTTCGTTACCTTCTAGAAGGGCGAAATTTTATCCTATTCACGGATCATAAACCTTTAATTTATGCATTGTCGCAAAATCCAGACAAAGCTAGTCCTAGACAATTTAGACATCTGGATTTTATCAGCCAGTTTACAACTGACATTCGACATATTTCTGGAATTGACAATGTTGTTGCTGACGCCTTGTCACGCATTGATCAAATCCAACTACCTGAGAGCATCGACTATTCGGCCATTGCTGATGCTCAAACTACTGATTCAGAGTTGAAGGAACTACTTTCGGAAAATAGCACGACGCTTAAATTCCAACAGTTTCCTCTATTCCTTGACTCTAACAAATTTATTTATTGTGACGTTTCAACGAGGAAACTACGTCCATTTATTCCAAAACAGTTTCGTCAAAGCGTTTTCGTGCAAATGCACAACATTTCTCATCCCGGAATCAATGCTTCCATTAAATTACTGACTGACGCCGTGGTCTGGCCGTCAATAAAAAAAGATGTCCGGGAAATGACTCGAAACTGTTTACAGTGTCAGAAATCGAAAATTTCACGACACACTCGATCTCCTCTATCTAATTATTCTTCAACTTCAGAACGATTTTCCGAAGTTCATTTAGATATTATTGGACCGATGCCTTCATCTGAAGGACAACGGTATTGTGTAACTCTGATTGACAGATACACAAGATGGCCCGAAGCAATCCCGATAACAGATATTACTGCTGCAACTGTAGCCACTGCTGTTTATTCTGGGTGGATATCTCGCTTCGGGGTTCCAAATTTCATTGTGACCGATCGAGGGTCACAATTCGAATCACAACTATTTTCTGAACTTTCAAAGCTGTTAGGTTTCGAACATCGACGAACCACAGCTTATAATCCTAAATGTAATCGAACATTGAAAGCGGCCATAATGTGTCACGATCGACAAGATTGGACACGTACTCTCCCGACTATACTTCTTGGACTGCGTACGGCTTTTCGGGAAGATTTTAAATCTACCTCCGCAGAATTAGTGTATGGATCTACCTTACGCTTGCCGGGACAATTTTTATCGGAACAAACGACATTGGTTCCACAGTCGGATTTTGTAGCTAACCTCAAGCTACAGTTCAACAATCTCCGACCTGTTACTTCTTCTCGTCACTCGAATGATAACGTTTTTGTTTTCAACGATTTGAAAACCTGCTCACACGTTTTTCTCAGAGTAGACACGGTCCGAAGGTCATTGCAACAACCCTACGATGGACCCTATCTCGTCATCAATCGTGATGACAAAACTTTTACTATAGATATTAGAGGAAGAATGGTTAAAGTTAGTATCGACAGATTGAAACCCAGCTATCAGGATAGCACTAAATCTGAACGATCCTTGAATAACCATTCACCGATAATATCTAGTTCTCCTCAGCACTGTTCTTCGATACCTGTTTCGAATCCTACGGAACAGGATCACATCTCTAACTCCGATCCTTCTTCAATTTCAATTTCGAGCACTCCGATCAAAATTAAAAAAACAGTGCGATTTAACTTACAACCTCAAACTTCTGTTACCAGGTCTGGACGAATAACGCGTCCACCTTCTAAATTATTGACATCTATTATTAAATTTCAAAGTTAAAATTTTTGTTTAACGCAAGAAGTTTTTAATGCAAGATTTGCAAATATTTCCAAATTTATATTTTCTTACGTCACATTTTGTAAACACCTATTTATCGTGATATTTCTGTATATCAATATCACTGGTAAGGGGGTGTATGTGGCGTATGTTAAAACTAAAAATTTAAAATTTTAGTTTTAATCTAGTTATTTTTGAAAAAAGAAAACAAATTAGTTTTCAGTTTCTTTTCAGTCGAATTTTTATGTTGATTAGAGAAAAAGTTTTTCTTTAGTTCTTGTTTTTTTTGTTTTTATTTAAAAATGTTTAATTTCACAAATTTTAATAAATAATGAAATAAGTTCCTTGATTATATTTCTTGCCATTTAATTAAACTGTTTGTCAATAATATGTATATAGAACTATTTTGGTTAACAATGATGATATGTCTAAGTTAAATTTAAGTTAATAAATACAAACATAATAATTGTGTTATATTATTGTTCATCCAGTTTTGTGTTAAAATATTTGAAGAACTTTTATAATTGAAATATCTAACTTTAATTTCAATCCATGAAGAGGCAGCAGAAATAATATTTGATGATTTATTATGTATTATTTAACAATCATCGAGAAACAAAAATGTTATTAAATATATGATTAAATAAGGAAATATGATATAAATTGAAGAATTTCTTGAATGCATAGCATAACCATATAGCGCGAATGACCAGCTATTGGTTTTTCAATTACATTTGAATTACGTTGGTTGTTTGTTTTACATTTTCAATTGCATTTGGCATTTCAATTACATTTTACTCTACACAATAGCGAGAATTACAAGCTATAAATCTAATTGTGTTATCGCCTTTAGAACATTTTGTTGCACTCGTCTCCAGAATTGATCGTTCATACAACAGTATTAAATAAAATATTCTGGCGCCATGAAATACCTCCCAATGAAATAAGTCCCAAAAAAAAAATGAAATAAGTCCCAAAAAAATTCCATACGATTTGGGAGTTACTTCATAATCATGGTATAACGAATATAAGGTATTCTTGACAGCTAATCGAAAATTTTGAGTGACGTCATCCGGCGTAAATATAAAGAAACAAAAAATGTTTTAATTTGAAAATTAGAGAAAACATAATTTTTACGCTATGGTTTTCCTTACTTTTTTCATTAACAATTTGTTTATTAAGTTTTCTAACTCTAAAGAACATTTTACAGGGTAGGAAATTCGACGTCCACGCCATGCTGCATGGGTAATGCAGACAGAATTAGGTTGGTGTATCGGAGACAAGCAGAGAAAAACTGCTTAGTCTATTACGCTACGTCACGGAGAATTGGCGCCTTAAAACTTCTTATAACCTTAACATCATAGCAGAACCATTAACGAAAATTTGGGTTGGGACTGAGGTTAATACCATCACTCCGAAAAAAAGCTTTGTTGAATTTGATAACCAAAAAAAGAATACCAGACACTAACAAAACAACAGAAGTTTTACCTGGACGTGAGAAAGAACCAAACTACCGAATCGGAACGTGAAACGTGTGCAGCCTGATCGCTCATGATGCTTTAATAAGCCTAGAAACAGAGGCTGAGAGGCATAGGATGGATATCATTTCTCTGCAAGAAATTAGACAGCCAATAATCGGAAAACAAAACTCGAATAGTCACTCTTTATGCAGTAGTGGTCATTCTTCTCGAAATGAATTTAGTACTGGTTTCCTTGTTGGTGCACGCATACAAGAAGCCGTGTTGGAATTCATCCTGGTCAATGAGAGGATTTGCTACTTAGGGGTACGCGGTACATAAAACAATGTTTCTCTTATTGCCTTGCATGTACCTACTGAAGCTAAGACCGTCAATATTTTCTACATAGCACTGGAGGAGGTTATGAAATCAACATCAACAATGATAATGGTGAGAGAATGACTGAGTTTGCATTATCAAATAATTTGAGAATTGCCAGTACTTTCTTTTCGCATCGATCGATTCATAAGCAGACTTATGTTTTTAAACCGAATGGAAACTCTTTAAGTCAAATTGATCAAGTACTAGCAATAGCACGTTTCTTTTCGAGCGATTTGGATGTGCGTTCCTTTAGATGTGCAAATATTGGAAGTAATCACTTCCTTGTATGTTCTAAGATAAGGTTCCACTTTCAACGATCTTTTACTCATTAGAGTATTTAAAAGTTTGTCTTTTAAAGTCCAATCATTTTCAGTGAAGTGTAAGGAACAAACTATCTTATAATAGGTGCGTTCAATTTGACTGAAACAACTGAAAAAACAACAACAATTGCATTGAATTTCTCAGTTGCTTCAATTGCTTCAGTCAAATCGAACACGGCTAATAAATACGAACATTTTCTTTTTCCACATGATCCCTATCCACTACAAATTGATTTATTTTTCTGGAAATTAAAAAACCTTATGTTTTGAGTATGATTTTTCACATTTGTTGAAAACTTTTGCAGGTTTTAACGTAGTTCCGCATTTAAATTTGTATATGTTTTAAATTTTAATAATAAAACAAATACTCAAAGTTCATTAATTAATGAATGAATTATTTTCAATCATTTCATCAACTAATAAATTAACTTATAAATCATTCTAAATATATTTTTAATTTAAAAACAATAGCTTTTCTCATTGATAATAACAACAAACGTATTATATAAAACTCTGAATGACGTCAATCAAAATCAAAATGGCATCGCTGTCACTCTAGTGAGAATACCTTATTTTCATTTTATCATGCTTCATAATGAAATAACTCCCAAATCGTTAGAACTTAATTCATTTATTTTGGGAATTATTTCATTTATGTATTTGGGACTTATTTCATTATGAAATAAATCCTAAATTAACAAGAATGAAATAACTCCCAACAAATTTTTAATTGGGACTTATTTCATTTTTTTGGCACTTGGGATTTATTTCATTTTACTTGGGAGTTATTTCATTATAGTAAAAAAGTAATTTTTAAGATTTTTACGTATTTTTTTACGAATATCAATTGCAGTTTCTAATTGAAGTTTGAAGTATTTACATCGGTATATTGATTGTGTATATTGTGTGAGAAATGGCAAGTGTTGATTTTGAGATTATTGGTGGAAAACGTAGAAATAGTAAAGTGCTATACATAATATCTGAAAAACAATTATATATAAAAAGTCAGAATTTAAAGCAAAAAAATATTATGTTTGCTATAAACCTGATCAGTTCGGATATATGACAAATTAGCGATCAAATAAGTTAGAGATCAAATAAGCTTACTTGAAAACTTATTTGATCGCTAATTTTTCATATATCCGAACTGATCAGCTAGAGTTCTGATTATTTTTCATTCATATATTTAAAAAGAAAAATTAAAAATTATATGCTAGCATTTCTCATTACCACTTTTTGAAATCATTGCTTCTAGCGTAGCGAAGCACGCCGGGCCCTCCTAGTTCGAATAAAAAAGCCTTAGGCGCTTCAAAATGTTTCGTTAGCGTATTAATATATAAGAAGATATGTGCCATGTACACTGTTTGGAGGTATATTTGGCATTGAATTCTTTTAATAATGGAATTGGTAATTTGAAAACATTATGCAATTCCCAATCAAAAGAGTTGATGCAATACCACTGAAGGCAGTTACAATACACGAAAGATTTAATGAATTAAATTTATGAATGATTGCCGTTTGAACAAAAGTTTTGCCACAACCTGCATGAGCTGTCAAGGAAAAAACATTACTTCCAGTATCATGGAATTGAGCTTCACGCAAAACAATATCAATCACACTACGTTGCTCATTATTTGCATTTTCATACATTCTATCGAAAACTATAGCTTCTTCTTCAATATCAAAATGACCTACATCGCCAATCTGTACGTTATATTGTGGAATCGGAAGACCAAGGTGGTCTTCCGAACAGGATGGTCTTTCATTAAAATGAAACGGTTTCGGAAATGGAACCAGATGAAGACCTGTTTGAAGATTACGTTTATATGGAAGAAGAAGAAGAGGATGAGGAAACCTCAAATGAGTTACATGTTGAATCAAACTCGAGATCCCAACTTTTATGTGTAGTTTGCTTAATGCTTGAGGCCAACGTTTTAATGATGCCATGCAAACATTTTAAGGTCTGCAATTTATTTGTGATGAAATTGCAAGCAGATAGTATTGCTGTTGGCTTAGACAAATTTAAATGCCCAGTTTGCCGCAAAGAGGTGGACGATACTATACAAGTATTTTTGTAAATATATAATATCTAAAATTAATAATAAAAACAATTTGGCAGTTATTTCATTTTCTTTGGGATTTATTTCATTGGGACTTATTTCAGTTTTTACTTTAGGACTTATTTCATCCCCTTGGGGAGTTATTTCATTGGGACTTATTTCATTTTTTGTCTTGGGAGTTGTTTCATTTTTTTTGGAAGTTATTTCATTTTTTCCATACGGGAGTTATTTCATTTCACTTGGGACTTATTTCATTGGGAGTTTTTTCATTGGGACTTATTTCATTGGGAGCTATTTCGTGGCGCCAACTATTCTAAATAGTGCTTGGCTGGATAAATTTGGTTGATAAACGTCCATCCGGATTGTTAACAAACAACTAGCCTCTTAACGTTGTAACCGTCACCGCTATTCCTGCTTTTAACCCTCTAATGTCCACTCCAATTTAACAGATTGCGAAACCTTTGCAACAGTTTGACAAAACAATTGCGCTAATCCATCATAAATAAATCTCAATGTCTCCTTATTGCAAACGCAATTACAAAATTTTGTAGCTACAGAATAAAAGCTGGAATTACAAATATCGGGAAAAGGAAGAAAACAAGTGAGCTAGTGCCATTTCCATTACGATTTTCTTTAACTGCAGTGTTATACAAATGGCATAGTTATAAAAGATATCCTAGGTCATATGATCAATCGTATCACTATCGTCAGTTTCATAAAACAACAGTGTCATAAAATTCAAATCAACACGTAGAAGGAAAAGTAACAAAATAGGCACGGATGATATTGAGAGCTACGTACGATCAATACTACACAATGCCATCGTTTGGTATACGGATGGTTGCGGAACTAACGAAGGCACTGGTGCAGTGGTGTTTGGCCTCAGAATTAAACCGAAATCAAAACCCTCACCATTTTCTACTGTTATATTATAAAAGAAAATACAGCAACACAGTTGTGCGATAACTCCACTTCAATATCATTCCAATAATTAAATTCTAATAGTTAATTTATAACGAAAACAATCCCCGATGAAAAATATAAAAAGTTGCCAGCATCACCACACCACAACAATTTGTTGAGTAAAATGTCAAATGATAAAATGCCAAATTCTGTTTATATAAAAATGATTGGTCTTAAATTTTTCTTCTTAATTATTAATTATCCCAACGAATTTTATTTCTTCAGTAGAAGGTTTCTACACCTTTTCCATAGGAAAACTACACAACGATTCTATCTCGATTCTTTCTATAAAGCTTTAACGAATTTTGATTGGTTAATTCTCTGATAAGCCTGCCATCTTGAGAATAGTTTTACGAAACTGAACTAAAACAAAAAAAAGCAACAATCAAACATTCTATAACTTTATAGTTACTTCGGTCTGAAAGACCTAAGTATTTTTCTTATTGTTTTACCGTGAGAAAATTTAATTATATTTATTAAAACGATTTACTTAATTAAAATTATAATATATTAACAGTTTTAAAAGTGTATATAAACATAAAAGTGTATTTATACCTTAAAGAAAAAATATGAGATTTTTTAGAGGTGAATGATGGTAAAAAAGTTAAATTACGAGGTGAGAAAATGCAACATGATTTCTACTCCATTTAAAACATTCTTGTCGAATTCTTTTCACCCAAATCCATCAAAAAAAATTGATGTAAATCAAAAATTTTGTTCTTTTCACCCAAAAACATCAATTTTTTTTCCGATTTACATCAAAAAAAAAAATGTGCATTTTTTCGTAAATTTTTTTGACATTACTAATATCAACAAAGAAAATTTAAAAAATAAACGTTTTAAGACAATTTTTATATAACTATGAATTGTTTAATTTTGAAGAATTAATTATTGTGTTTTATATTATATATATACAATAATGTAACTAACATTTAATAAAATAACTCCTAATAAATAAAAAAAAACTCTTAAATGGATTTATTAGAATTAAAATATTATATTTCATTGGGCGGATGAAAAAAGATGCATCATAGAAAAAAACGAGACGCTTTTATCTAAAATGAAGTAATTTAAATTGAAAACAAATATGAATGAATAAAACAAAATTATTTTATGTACAAATTAATTGAATTTTTTATAAATATTTCAATACGCAATTGCAGAATATGCTATTATACGAAATTTTTCAAATTTAAAAGTAGACAACCGCCATTTAAATATCACTAATACAAACATATTTCACATCAAATTTTGTTTTTTGTTCTTTTCAGACCCGAATTTATAAATTGATTTAGAAAAGTCAAAAGAAAACCACATCTGAGTATACAAATTTTGCTAAAACTAATTCATTTGCTTTTTTAAATTTTAATTTATGTAAAATTACGTTAGTTTGATTAAAACTTATGTTTAAAATAATAATGTTTGCTCAAATTTTTACAGAAAGTCAACAATAATCGCAGATGAGAAACAAGTTCATGGTAGTAATAAATATGGCGGAAGAATGCAGCAAAACAAATATGCACAAACTTTTAAATCAGATCTATTCGGTAATTTATTAAATGAAAATTATTTTAAAATTTATGTCAATAAATTCTTTTTATATTTGCAGATGCATGACGAAAAAGCTATGCAACTATAGAATTACATTTTAAAAAAATATAACATCAATTTAAAATTATATTTTTCATAATTTTTAATCAAATTAAACCCTTTAGCTATTATACTAAATTAATGTTAATTAACAGACTAAATAAATGAATTTATATGTAGATATAAATAAAATTCTTCTTAAAGAAAATGTGTTTTAATTATTTTAATATTTTATTCAATTTGATTCTCGATTCTACCTATAGAATCGAAGGTGAAAAATAACAAAATTTCTATAAAGAATCGTTATAGAAAGTTGTTAAAATTTCACAATAGAATCGTGATTGAATATTCCATAGCGATTCGAGTGGTAGTACTACATGATAAATCGTAATAAATCTTCTTCATCAATCTCTCTGATCCACTCAGCCTCAACTCAGCACCTGGACTCTACCCAAAGAACTACTAAACCCCGTCTTTTCTCTAAAAACAATCGATCTAAAAGGAGATTCTTTGAATATCTTAACACAGTGTTTGACAGGACTTGGTCCGACATACCACCATTTTAACAAGCCGGGCCGCCTGGCTGCTTCTGACAGAAGCAGATTCTGCAACTCAACGACAGGAGTCGGCTATCCACAGTTGTAAACTTGCCTGGCGCAGATACAATAAGCTTGTTTAAATAAGAATGGCACTACCTCTACCACAAGACATCGCTTCCATAAGGGTTTTGTACTACGTTTGGGGTTTTAGATGGATTACAGCGAGATTAAAGACATCCGTCCTATAACATTTTTACGGTTAAGCACAATAGGTCTTTAAGTGCTACTAGAATGAACAATTCCGTTTTGATACCTCCAAACCGAAACCGAATGAATCAAATTAATTATATAATTTAATTTTTGTAGTGCTTTAATTTAAAAAATTTTGAAAATTCAAATAAACGATTTAATTTTATAATTATTAAAAACAATTTTATAAAGATGGCATTGCAAACATTGTTCATCTATTTAAAACTAGATAGCGTTCTCTACAAAATTCTTGGAATATTGGAAATTCTTTGTGTGTATGTATTGTGTATTTCATTCATCAATTTAATTTGACAGTCGCGATATGTCATTTGTTCTATTCAGAATAAACTTTAATTTTAGTGCAATCAATTGTGTGATTAATATGTTCATGTTATAAAAAATTATAAAACCAAAATAAAATTTGTTTAATTATAATTTGAAACAAAACAAATATTACCAAAATGTTAATAATATTATTATTGTTTAATAGTTGCTTAGTTTGTTGAAATTAGATCAAAAAAATTGTTGAAAATTGAATCAAAATTCATAAAAAATATTAAATTTTTGATATTCAGTCGGTTTGAATGTTATGTCAAAAAGATTGCTAAAAAAGCCTATCGGCATGGTTATTCGTAATAGGAAAACAATTAAAGATGGTGTAATTACGGTAAGAAAATAAAATTAATTAATTTTATTTATTGAAATTAATTCATAGAAAAAAAAACTTTGTATTAAAAAGAGAAAACAAATTTTTTTATTTCTTTTCACATAGTGACGTTAGTTTCTATAAAAAATTTGTTTCTATAAAAAAAACTTTATTTATTGGATTGAAAAGAAAACTAGTTTTCTTCTAGTTTAGTTATGTCAGTTAAATTTTATTTTGAACTTGACTTTAAACTAATTGTTATAAAAAATTTAATTTTTAAATTATTTTATTTAAAATTGGTTTGGTTAAAATCTTAATTAATTATTAAAATATAAAATTTCATTTCATAGTTTTTTAAAAACGATTTTTTGTTGTTTTTATTAATTTTGACATTTGTCGTGCGCGATGTTCATTTGTATTCCGTTATGTTAAGGTATGTTTGTTATGTGTACATACTCGTTTATTATCCTGAATTGCAGATATTGTAGTTAATTTTAGGTTTGATAGTTGTTTGTCCTTCATTTGATTGAACTTTTGATTATATTAAAATATTATTTTCAAGTTTTTCGTGTTACGGATTTTTTATTATTGTTGGTATATTATATTTTGTTTTTCAACAATGCAAGGTTATTCGTATTAGTTGGTGACGTCTTGGTTAGTGTGTTTAGCATTTTAAAACGACTGATAACGATAAAGGTTGCGAAATGATGAAACATTTTTTGTCTTTCTCTATTGTTAGTATTCTTTTATTTTTTAATTTTTTTGTTTGTTTACACATTTATGCAATCTTCGATTTCTATCATCTTATTATTGCAAAATATTTTTTTACGACCAAACTAAAAATTCAATTCATAGTTTATACTTTTCAGTTTACTAATTTTAGGCGTTTAATAATTAGGTTTTGTTAACATCACCTAGGTAACGATAATACATACCAGGAATTTATTAAACACTAGTGCATAATGAAATAATAACGAAATGTTAGGAAACCGCACAAAATTGTTGTAATGGTAAAATCTTTGTTCTGAATGCAGGTAAATATATTTTAACGCCTAATACTAGTTCCACCCACAGTGATCTGTGTTAGTGAAGCAATTGGATTTGATCTCGGAGGAGTCGGGTTTGATGCCCATCTAGGTCAAGGCTTGTTTCATTAAACCAATAAAGTAAGTCAATGTTGTTGTCAAATTGGAAAAGCTCTCTATGAGTTACCCATATAGATAATAATCGATTAAATTAAGTCTTAAAGTGAAACTCAATTAGAAAATGGAATGAATTGTTCAAATTAAGATGAGTAACACTTGAGATGAAAAATCGAGCCTTAGATAAACAATGCTCCCACAGTTTCATAGCACCTGGATTTTCTTTGTAAAGTCAATTACTTAACGAATGAAAAAAATATGTTTCCTAAGATCAAGGCAAGGTTGATGACGTTATTAAATGGGATGTCGCTGCTATATCGTTTTAAATTTCTGTTACTAAAGTGAAATTAGATCGAAGTGAAAATTGAATCAGAGGCTGCCTAAAAAAAATGATTCGCATATCTTGCATTTCTGTTTCTGATCTGTGGTCGGTGGCTGTATAAATCAGCTTATGTTCAACCTACTAGGTTTTAAAAAGATTTTTTTAAAATGCAATATTTAAAAATATACTTTTTACTGTTTATTTTTAATTTTATATTTTATTAATAATAATATAAACTTCCTTATAGTAACAATTTGAATTTTATTTTATTGCATATCGATTTCGACTTACGTCATCCTCAGTTCTTAAGTTATTATTACAATTTTTGCTTAAACTATTACTTATATACTATTTCAACTGCTATTTTTTATTATGTCATATATTTTGTTAGTTTTAGTGTTGATTTTATCATTTAAAATTTGCTATTATTTTTATGTTTATCTATTTCTATTTCTTCATATCTATCTAGATGTTGTCCTTTTCTTTTTTTATGTAATATGGTTAACTTTGTGTTTATATTGGTGTATTTGTGTTCTTCTATCTTTAAATGTTGGGCATACCTGGATTTTGGATCGCTCTTATTAATTTCACTGGTGTGTTCAATAAATCTTTTTGTGAAGGACCGCCCCGTTTGGCCTATATAAAATTTACTGCAGTCATTACAGGCAATTTTATAAACACCTGTGTCTAAGGTTTGGGTTTTTTTGGTTTTTAGGTAATTTTCTTTTTGGTTTTTGTTTTTGTAAGCTGCAATATATCCATATTTTTTTAAAGTTTTTTGCATTATTTTGAATGTTGTTTTATTATATGTTACGCCTATGTATTTTTTTGCCTGCTAAGTTTTCTTCATTCTTCAATGTTGTTAGGGTTTGCAAATGTTTCTTATTTTTATGTTTTCTATTTAATGTGTCAATTATTTGGTTTTTATATCCGTTTTTACTGGCTATGTATTTTATGTTATTTAATTCGTCTTTATAATTTTCTGCATTCATTGGTATATTGTTCAATCTATTGATCATGTGGTTGTATGCAGCTAGTTTATGTTGATATGGATGATGTGATTTAATATTTATTGTTTGATCCGTTTTGGTTGGTTTTCAGAATATTTTGAACGTGTGTTTTGGATCTACATTTCTGATTGATAAATCCAAAAAATTTATTGTGTTATTTTCTTCATTTTCTAACGTGAATTTAATGGAAGGTTCTATGCTGTTTATGCATTGATGGAATAGATTAAGCTGCCTATTCGTTCCTTTGAATAATAAAATTATATTATCAACGTAGCGATCGATACCAATAAATGATTTTTTCTTTGTGTGGATTTATGTTATTATGTATATATTTTGTTTCAAAATCGTTGAGATTTATTTCTGCTAAAGTTCCAGATAGTGGGCTCCCCATAGGTAATCCTTCTCTTTGTTGATAATACTCATTGTTATGTGTGAAATAGTTTTGTTTTGTTATTTCGGTTATTATATTTATTATTTCTTGTGTATCTGTTGGGTTTAAACCATTTTTTATTAACATATTTTTTGTTATATTTATTGTATCTTTTATTGGTATGTTAGAATACATGTTGGTTATATCAAACGATGCTAATTTTGCGTTGTGAGGTATTATTATTGGTTCTATTCTATTGATTAATTCTGTGTTATTTTTTGCTGAATAACTGTTATTAAATTTTATGTGATACTTTAATAGTGTGTTTATGTACTTCGCTATTCTGTATGTTGGTGCTGTGGTGAAATTAATTAACGGTATTATCGGTGTATCTGGTTTGTGCATTTTTGGTAACCCTCTTATATTTGGTGCTGTTGGTTTAATCATTTTGTTATACCTTATGTTCTTATCACTTAATATGTTGATAGATTTGTTGATGATTGTTTTTATTTGTGCATTGAACTCATTCGTTGGAACTTTACTTAATTTTTCGATGTTGTTATTAATGATGTATTCATCTATCTTATTGTTGTAGTCTGTAGTTTCCAAGATGACTAATGTATCCCCTTTATCTGCTTTGGCTATTGTGGCATTGTTTTGTTTGATCTTGTTTTGTATACTGCGTATTGTTTTTATTTCTTTTTTGTTGTGGGATTTTGAATTTTTTAAGTTGTTATTTTTTGTTGATATTTCATAAACTATTATTGATCTGATTTCATTTTGGTGGTGAATGTTAGTTTTCAATATTGAATTTTCTATTTCTAACAGATTTTCATTTATTTCTTTTCTTGTGTTGCTTGGTTGTATGCCGTATTTCAATCCTTTTTCCAATATTTGAGTTTCTTGATTGTTAAATTGTATTTCAGTGTAATTTTCTATTCTATTGTTATATTGTGGCGGTCTATATAGATTTATTATGTTATTATTGTGAGTTCCTATCTCTATTAGTTTAGCACATCTACTACTCTATTACATAGTCGTAACATATAATAAAATAACATTCAAAATAATGCAAAAAACTTTAAAAAAATATGGATATATTGCAGCTTACAAAAACAAAAACAAAATAGAAAATTACCTTAAAACCAATAAAACCCAAACCTTAGACACAGGTGTTTATAAAATTACCTGTGATGACTGCAGTAAATTTTATATAGGCCAAACGGGGCGGTCCTTCACAAAAAGATTTATTGAACACACCAGTCAAATTAATCAGAGCGATCCAAAATCCAGGTATGCACAACATTTAAAGATAGAAGAACACAAATACACCAATATAAACACAAAGTTAACCATATTACATAAAAAAAGAAACGGACAACATCTAGATAGATATGAAGAAATAGAAATATATAAACATAAAAATAATAGCAACATTTTAAATGATAAAATCAACACTAAAACTAACAAAATATATGACATAATACTAAAAAATAGCAGTTGAAATAGTATATAAGTAATAGTTTAAGCAAAAATTGTAATAATAACTTAAGAACTGAGGATGACGTAAGTCGAAATTGATATTCAATAAAATAAAAAAATAAAATTCAAATTGTTACTATAAGGAAGTTTATATTATTATTAATAAAATATAAAATTAAAAATAAACAGTAAAAGTATATTTTTAAATATTGCATTTTAATTCAAAAGTGACAAAAGCACACAAACAGTGAATAATATGGAAAACCATAATAACACATATAAAGATTTTATGTTTTGTAACACATACTACCGGGAAAAATATCGAATAACGATATCAAAATGATAAAATTTCGATATTTCGATATAGCGATTTTTCGATATATCGATTTTATCGATATTGATTTGATATCGATATTTTCTATATTTTTTTTTAATATCACCCAGTCCTAGTAACACATATTGTATTTCCTACTACATAACACATTTATTTAAAACAAAATACGTATCAATGATATTTTGCCACCTACGCTTGCACTCCAAGTTAAAAGTGTGACGCAGCTTAAAAGAAGGCTCATACAGAGCTTTTTTGTGGGCGGTGCTGATGTTGTTTTGAAGATGTTGAGTGATTCCTCTGTTTTGATTAACTAACTGGAAGATCTGGTTACTAAATTTCCAGAAGTTTGCTGAGGAATGTGTAAGTGTTTGAAACTGTTCGCCTGATGATACAATTTATTCTTTGTTTTATTTAAATTACTTTATTTTATCTTGCATTCATTTATATTTGTTTTTACTTTTAAAAAAATTCCTTTAATAAGTTGGTGGAAGTTTTTCTTTTATCTTCTTCATTTTTTTCTGTAAATATTATTACTTCGGTCTGAAGACCTTAGTATTAAATCTCGAGACAAAACTTAAAATCGTACCCCCAATTTTTTGACATTTCTCGACGGTTTACACCATAACGATTCTAAAACTTTCACCCCTCGTAATGGCGGTGATAAAAGTTTTCTCCTAGACCTCTATCTCACATCTATGCCAGATATTACGAGTGTCGATGTCGATAAGGGTAGTATTGGAAATTCTGACCATTATCTAATCACATCAGTTATCAAAACTGGTTTGCTACAAACTAGAGTTCCCAAACCCTGTAAAATATTTCACTTTTCAAAAATGGTCACCAATGGTCTCCGAAGTTTTTTTCAAAGTTTCCCTTTTGATCGTCATTGTTTTTATACTGACGATGTAAATGTTTCTGCTCAAAACTTTACTGAAACCATTCAATTCGGTATTAACAAATTCGTCCCCTTTTCATTAATGAAACCCCAACAAAATTATTTGTTTTCGAAGGCAGCCAAATTGGCTCTTAGAAACAAACGTAGATTATTTAATACTTGGATCTGCTAATATTTTGCTCTGCAAGAAATTAGACAGCCAATAATCGGAAAACAAGATCTGGACTGGATAGTCACTCTTGCTACTGTAGTGGTCATCCTTCTCAAAGAGAATTTGGAACTGGGTTTCTTGTAGGTGCGCGCATTCAAGAAGCCGTGATAAAATTTATCCCGGTCAATGAAAGGATCTGCTACCTAAGGGTACGCGGTACATACGACAATATTTCTCTTATTGCCGTGCATGCACCTACTGAAGTAAGACCGTCGACGGGAAGCATAATTTCTACATAGCACTGGAAGAGGTTATGAAACAAACACGTTTTCACTTCATTATGGTTCTTGGTGACTTTAATAGGTAGGTTGGAAGAGGTATGTCTTATGGAAATGTGGTGGGGCGACGAGAAGGATACTTTCTACATAGCAGTGGAAAATATTATGAAACAAACAACAACACCCGACTTCATTATGGTTCTTGGTGACTTTAATGGGCAGGTTGGAAGAGATATCTCTTATGGAAATGTGGTGGGCTCCAACAGCCTGCATTTGAATTCGAATGATAATGATGAAAGAATGATTGAGTTTGCATTATCAAATATTTGAGAATTGCCAGTACTTTCTTGCCGCATCGATCGATTCATAAGCAGACTTGGGTCTCACCGAATGGAAACACTCGAAATCAAATTGATCACATACTAGTAACCACGTTTGTTTTCTAGTGTTCTGGATGTGCGATCCTTTAGAGGAAGTGATCACTTCCTTGTATGTGCTAAAATAAGGTTCCTCTTTCCAAATCTAGGCATTTCAAAATTCAATCAACGGAAACTTTTTAACATCTCATCACTAAAGAATGCTGAAACGGAAGAGAGATATCAAAACCATATTGCTGAAACATTGGAGAAATCAGAAACCATTAATAGAGACGTCGATAAGTCATGGTATTTACTCAAATTTGCTATCTTAAGCGCTTCTGAGTGGATCAAGGTTGGATCAAGCTTGTCTTGACGCTATTCAAAAGAGACTGCTATCTGAACTTCTATCCGAACTTCTCAAAAGAGACTGCTATCTAAAATGTCTACAAGGACGCAACACCAAGTCCACAAAGGAGAACTATAAACAGGCAAGACAAGCCGTTACAAAGTTATGTGGACGAACGAAGAGAGAATAGTGAAAGATAAAGTGTGAGGAGATGAAAGCTTCAATAAGGAACATCAATCGCGTAACTTCTTTCAACAAGTTAAAACATTAAAGAAGGGACCTCAAACTAGATCGACAGCTATTTAAAACGAAGATGGGGAGCTAAAAGTAGACCTTAAAAATATTTTAGATACTTGGGCCGCTTATTTTGAGAAACTTCTCAACTTAAGTGACCAGCAATGTCGGACAAGTCGGACGACGAGCAAAGCTTATTCGTAGGTGAAAGGTACATGTAGACAAACCCACTAAAAAGGAATTCGACGCGGCGCTGTCAAAATTAAAATGCAATAAAGCAGCTGGTATCGACGATATGACATCCGAAATGATTGTACATGGTGATGAAACTCTATTCTTAAGAATGCCATAGGACTGGAACTCAGCTATGCTGATACAAATCCATAAAAAAGGTAATCGCTTACAATGTGCAAACTATAGGCAGATCGCTCTACTTTGCACAGCATGTAAGATCTTTTCATACATTTTGCTATCAAAAATCAATCCTTTTACTGAACAATTGTTTGGAGAATATCAGTGTGGCTTCCGGCAAGACCGAGGTACCACCGATGCACCGAGGTACCACCGATCCATGCTTGACTCAAACAACAGCATACTTACAGATAAAAAAAGCTCGAATCGCTGCAGGTAATCGAACTTTCTTTTCAACTAAATCTCTTCTTGGATCACCGTATGTATCCACTAACACCAAACTCAAGTTATACAAGACGTTGATTAGACCGGTGGTGATGTATGGGTCACAAACATGGACCCTTACACAAAATGACGAATCACATTTATCTGTATTTGAGCGTAAGATCCTACGCTACGTTTTTGGTCCACTTAAGACAGACGATGGAGAGTACATAAAGCGATATAATTTGAGATCAGAGACCTTCTTCAGGGTCCAGATATAATAGGTTGTATCCGTTCCAACAGGATTGCTTGATTTGGGTATGTTCTACGAGCCGATTCACAGTCTGGAATGATTAAAAAAATGTACGTTAGTACCCCAGGGAGTGGGCGACTGCAATGGGAGACGGACATAATAAACGACCTTAAAAAATCGACTGCCATGGTAATTATGTTGCTGTTGCGAATGACCGTAGTGAATATTCGAAACTGATTAGCTTGGCAACGCTCCTACATGGAGGAGCATGAACCAAAAAATAAATAAAAAAAGTGAAAATGAACTTAATGTGCTGGTTAAGTGTTAACACATACACTATTGTGCAGAAAGTATTCTGGTTCCGTCTATTTAACTATCTAACTGTTCGTAAAACTATCTGGCTAGACGGCATCTCCCCAGATTTTCTTAAGCTAATTTTTCCTGAAGTTCAATCATATCTAATCCTTCAATCATACCTAAAATGCAATTCTGATGATCTCTTCCTTTTTGCGGTCATAAAACAGACTGAAGTTCGTCCTATACCTAAGAACGCCTGCGTCTCATCCTATGAGAATTCTCCCCGGTCTGTCTAAGGTTTTTGAAAAATCATGAAATGCCAGATTGTTGAAAATATAAGAAACATTTTTTATTTTCATAAACTGAATAAGTTGATTCTCAACCCCTTAAAGGCTTTGATTTTTAATACTCCACCTGCCCCAACTAAGTCCTGCGACGTTCTTATGTTGGATGGTATAGTCATTCCATTCCAGTCACATGTGAAAAGCTTGGGTTTAATTATTGATTGCAAGTTTGGTGGGTATGCTCATGTTAGTAGTGTGATTCGTAAAAACCATGATCCTGTGTAATCTTTACAGCTTAAATTCATATCAACCTAAATGATTAATATCATTTAATTGGCGGAAGGTTCATTTCCCAGGTTTCCTTCATTCAAAAAATCGTCAAAGAATTTTCGCCAAAAAAATTTTGAAATTTATAATTTTATATTTAAAATTTAGTTTGACTGTCTGTTGATAAGAATTTTGAGTCATATGTCAATTAAAATTGGAAAATTGTTAGGAAAAGATAAAAATATTAAATTAATTTTTTTGTTGTTCGATTTGAATGTTATAACAAAAAGATTCTAAACAGAGGGCTTAACCGTAACCGATTCCTAACAAATTCTTATCTCAATTCCAGGTCGGAAATCGAACCGGGGTGCTTCTGGTAAGAGTCATTGGCTAGCCATAAATCACCCGCGTCTAGCTGCGAGATGTTGATATTTATATTTTGTTGATTCTCAATAAAGAAAATACTGTTGTTTTCTATTCTGCTGTGCTCCCAATAAACGTCAAAATCTTACACAAATAGGCGGAGCTTTTCTGTAAATTTAAAATTAATAAAAAATAACATATCTGTTTAGCACTTGTTTTATACCCACGTTAAGACTACGGCCAAAAGTGTAAACTATATTAATAAAAAATATTAATAAATTTAAGATTTTGTATTTTGTAAATGTAAAATAAAAAAATCACCGCTTGTGGTGAGATCTTAGTGTCAGGACAACCTCTATAGACGATTTTCACTGAAAAAGTGCTATTGACTTGAAACTTTGTATCGGATAAAAGATGTGGCTTGTTTGTAACTATTTAAATTAAAATTTTGGTTTTTCATTTATAAAAAGCTGAATATCCCACGGATAACAAATTATTGTGATTATTGTCTGTGGCCATCAAATGAATTCTTATAGGTGGTCAGGAACAACTTCTTCGAAAATTTTCGGAAACGATCGACTTGAATTGCGATACTTTCGCTCTTGTCGATCTGCCAATTCTTGGCATGGGTGATCGTTTTTCTAACAGATGAAAAGAAACTGTTGAGTGGTTGTTGAGTGGTTGTTGTGTGGTTTTAATGTCAGAATTGTGTTTCTCGAGTAAAGATGATGTTTGTGCACATTGAATGAGAGCCATTTGCGGCGACATGATTAATACCGGCTAATTGATACCGGATCGACTTATATCTTTGTATGTCGTATTTATGGTTTCTATATCTTTATCCTAGGTAGTACCAATAATAGTTTTCAAAACATTATTAGTCTTTTGAAGCTTACTGCATATATTTTGTATGTGTATGGAGATCGTCAGCCTATTATCATAGACGACACTCATAATTCTCACGCCACGTCTACTATCGTCACTGACCCCTATTTGATCGTCACTGACCCCGCAAGAAAAGCCACATTGTTTGCGGAACGCTTTGCTTTAAACTCGACCGTTTTGGGAACTCCTAAAGAAATACCCCAAATCCAGTCCAGTAAATTCGAGCTTTAGTTAGTGACATTAATATGCAAGTACGTCAGCAGTAGTTATGTAATTACCAAAAAATTCGAATACCTGATTTTTCAAAATATCCAAGTATTATTATAAAAATGAAAAAAAGGATGACGAAAATGATTTTCTTCTGAAAATAGAAAAAAAATTTTATCGTCTCCAAAGGAGTGAAATAAGAAAAATGAAAATTTTACTGGTACGAGTAAGAAATTTAAAAAAATTAAAAATTAGCATGCGAATCAAATTTTAAGGAGTGCAGAGTCTCAAATAAAATAAAATTATAAACTCTGGTATTGTGAGATGCTAAAGAGCCCCCGTGATGGTTTATGGTTTAAGCCACTGCGGCATTTCAAACGACAACAGGAAACTATTCGATTGTCACACAAAAACCATCCGTCCGAGAAATTGAATGCCATTTCTTTATTTGCTTTAAATTCATATCAAAGGATTAGTTTTTATGTTTCAAAACTGGATTTTAAATAAAAGCTAAGCATCGTACAAAACTAGAATTTATGTTTATTTTGTATTTCTATAGTTTGGAGTCAAACAATTACAGTACAAAACGGCGACAAAATACTTATAACCACTCTTGCATCTAGTGTTTTTAGTCGTAATTTATGTGAGCTGCGCCAGTTTTAAAAATTCATCATATCATATATTCATTTCATATTTTATATCTCACCGTGTTAACCAAAAAATGCTCAAATTAGATTGATGATTTTTTTATTTGTTGTATTTTCCCAGAAAAATCCTTAATTTTATAAATCTAAACGTTTCTACTTCACTACGTTAATTTATTAAATTGATTGCTACTTTAAATTCGAACGTAACATACTTTGAATGCTAAACGAATGAGTATATTTTATAGTTTTATCAACGAAGAACAGAAATTAATGACGCATGACTTAATAAAATTCATAACAAAGTTTTTGTTTATGTTTATGTATAAGTAAGTAGTTAGCTTTAAAGTTTATAATTTAAATAGTTTTGTAAGATTGTTTTAAATTCTAGATGTTTTTGGTATTTTGTTTTGTTTAGATTAGTTGGTTAAAATCTTTAAACTGGTCTCTATATTGAGACCGATTACATGATGTGACCGTTAAGAAGGGATTTCTAAGAATAATGTTTCTAAGACTTAGCTTATAACCAATTAGGAAGAGATTTGAAAAAAGTTTTAGCTGATTATGACACATAAGTGGTGAAGCAAATTGACTGGAATTATAAAAGGTTTTGGGTTTACTTCGCAGTCAAAGATTTTCAAATCCAATGGTATGTTTTGTAAGCCTCTAATAATATACGCATGGTTTCATGTTTTGTTGAGCTTATAATTGTTGATCCACAGCTATGACAGCTTCGCTCCAGTAAGATATTATTAGCCAAGGTGAAATATATACGTATACGAATATATACACTATTCAGTGAACGGGAGCACCCTTAATCTAAATATTTAGATATCCTTTGATGATGGCACGATATTGCTTGCTCGAAAAAATGAACCTTTTATAAAACTATTTGTGGGTTTTACTCATTCAGAAAGATAATGCGTCACATGATACTTTATTTTTATTTCTTCCATATTATCTTGAAATATTTACCTATGTTGTTGTTGTAATATCTATATTTTATAAAGCTTCTATATGTTGTGACACTTTTTGTAATTCCTCTAGCACGACACATTTTATTAAAAAACATGGTATTTTATTCAAAATTCATATCGCATTGACAAAATAGGATAGGATTGACAAGATAAAGAAAATTTTAACAAGCTAAAACATTTGAACTTTGAAGGTGAAAGACTTGATATCTGGATATTTAGAAACAATATACAAGCAGAAAATAAAATAAAATTAGGGCAGGCTTAGAGCTTGAAAAAGCAACGTTACGAAATTGGTAGCGTTCTGGGTTTTTTTCAATTAAAAAGTTACAAGAAAACACCACCCATTTGTTTAATATTATGACATTTTGGTTCGTAAATATCGAATGTTTTTCATAACAATTTGAACGTTTTCAAATAGAAAAGTTGTTCATAAAGTATTAAGCAAATTTACGTCGAATTAAAATAAACAGTTTAGCTGAGGATTATTATAATTACACAATTAAGAACTACCCAGTACGTATACCAAAAAGTAAAATAAAAAGAGTCTTCTTTGCTGGTTTTGACATTTGACTGTTTTCACTGTTTCATATCTTAAAAATCTAATCGACCAAAAATTCACAAGTTTTTATTTAATTTTGTGATGCTTAGCTTTTTTCATATTAATGCAAATTAAATTTGGATTTTGTAATTTGCCCTAGACCCATAATTCCGAATTTAACGGATTTGTAATGAATGATGGATATTTTTCAATCTGGTCTGTTGACTGTTGATTGTAAAGATTAGTGGTTAAATCAAAATTCATGTCAGACTAAAAATAGAATATGGACAATGTTTAAACGCTATAAAGTCTTTTCTGAGAAATCTGATGGATGCAACATAACAGGTCCCTTCTTTCCCTCCTGTGTTTTCGTAACAAAAAACTGCCTGCTCGTCTATTATACAACTGATACAACGCCAGAAATAAGTACCAATCAAAATTCCTTGTTATTATATTCATTGGAGTAATCATCAAACTGAATACTTTATCTGCAGCTCAGATTTGGTGTGGTCATCAGAGGTGTTTGATTTGATTTTAAATCTTACAAAATCTTGCATACATTTATCTTAGTGCGGCGAAATCAAAGTCGTTGTTCCATAACCAATCACTCAAATCGCATTCAAAAATTAAGGTCATTTCTACCATTTATTTCTCTAAATAATACAAAAATAAATTTGTCATATTAATACTAGTAGAAAAGAATAAATCGTCGATTAACGATTGTTTCTAACTACAATGAACAAAGATATCAAAATAACTTATTCAACTCAGTCTGTAACCAATAGTTTGGTCCTTTTTTTACCCTCAGACGAAGACATAAAACTAAATTTCAAATGAAAAAAATAATAAAATATGAAAATAGAAATGATCACGTTTATACTGTTTGTATATATTCGAAGAAACGGCAGATGTGCTAAGAAAAAATCAATAAAACATCTGTTTCTTTAACTATTATCGAACTTAAAGAAAGTGTCTGGTGAATTTGACACTAGATTCATTCAAAAGACTCATGTAAAACTTAAGTTTTTTTCAAAGGACTTTGTTGATAATAAATCATTAACCTTAACTTTTAAATCCTGAATCCTGAAATTGTCTGTAATACTAACAAATTAAACATAACACGAAATCGCCATGTGGTTATTTTGGGAAAAACGCTCATCCGATTTTTGTCTAACGAATGACAAAAGCTATTTTAAAGGTTCTACAAATATGTAACCAAATGTTTTGTTTTCTTATTTCAATAGTTTTATTACGACACAAAAGCACAAAAATACGTTTCGCAATATTCTCCACTATAGGACAAGTTTGTAGACACAAGTGTTTACATGTTTCCAAAAAATATATTTTTGTATATAGCAATTACGATTATTTGGTTTTAGTGGTGAAGGTTACTACACATTTGATTATATATACAATATTCGACTTTCATCAGCAAAAATTATTTTTTCAGTAGATTTATCCGACACTTACAGAACAAAAGAAATTAGCTATTCGTACATTCCACTCCACTATAGTTACGAGTACTATGTACGGGAAGTAAAATACGCTATTGACTTCGTAGAAATTTTTGTTCTTATATTACCTATGTTTATCCTTCAGCTTACGGTTTATTTATAGATAAAATTTCTTATTAATGATAACAAGAAGCTAAAGATAAGACGATTTGCATTGCAAAAAATTTGCTTATTGTTTGCTTGTTTGTAAAGATATCAAATATTATTTTCTAAAACTATAACTGGATTCGCTACTCAGTGGAAAGCATCTTCAGATAGATCAGGATTTACATATGACCTTTCTAGTTATTCTAAAGGCTATTAAACTATTGTATTCAGTTCAAGAACAAATAGTTAAATCGGTTTGTGTTACAACTTACAATAATCAATTAAAAAATATTGCGACGCTGATGCATAGGCTGACTTCACCACAGTTCAGGAAACATAGTGTTCTGGATATATAGTGAGCTAATATCCATCAAATACTTTAATCTAAGGCTAACCAATGTTATAGATTTCGCGTAGTTCTAATTCTAAAAATGTAACTTGTGCATGGTTTAATTTGAATAATCTACAATTATTTAGTTCAGATTGTTTAGTTCAAATACATTTAGTTTATTTTATTTTTTAATTAACAAAACTAAACAAATTACGAAATAAAAATGCTGAAGAACTAAAGAATTAGTAATGTCAAAAAAATTTACGAACAAATGCACATTTTTTTTTATGTAAGTCGAAAAAAAAATTGATTTTTTTGCGAGAATAGAACAAAGTTTTTGATTTACATCAATTACTTCGGTCTGAAAGACCTAAGTATTACATTCATGAGCCAAAAGTGAAATTCTTACCCCCACTTTTTTGGCATTTATCGAAGTTTTAGGACCTACTGATTCTAAAAAAGCAAAAAAAAATGTATGTCTGTCTGCCGGCCGTCCGTCATTACCTACGAAATCTAGAAAACCGCTGGAGGTATTTCGAAAGAGACAAATCAAGGGACAGGTCCGAAAGGACGCTGTGTTCGATAACTGTACCGCAAGTGTGTCAAAAAAATCATTAAGTGTGTCAAAAATAGCAAATTTTCATATTTTTGGCTTAAAAACTTTAATTTTAAGTGATTACGAGTAGGAACATTGAATTTAGAGAAATCTTGATAGTAGGGATTGGTATATGAGATCAAAAACTAGATTATTGCATTAGAAGTTTGTCGAAAAAATGTTGTCAAGTGTGTCAAAAGATAGATTTTTATTTATTTTTTTACCCATTTTTTTGGAAAAAAATAAAATTACTTATTTGTATGGCATGAACTTTTATTATTATTATTGAGAATTATGGTATTATAAGTTTGTCAAAAAAATGTTGTCAAGTGTGCCAAAAGAAAGATTTTTATTTATTTTTTTACCATTTTGTGGAAAAAAATAAAATTACTTATTTGTATGACATGAAATTTTATTATTATTATAGAGATTATGGCATTATAAGTTTGTCAAAAAATGATTTCATTTATTTTTTAGCAAGTTAAGCAAGTTAGAAAAAATTTAGCTGTTTTTATGACGTAAATGTAATTGAACATGTAAATTTTTGAATTTGTTATAGTTTTTGAAATATTTTTGGAATTTTGAAAAAAGTTTTTAGTTTTGAATTTGTAATACTTTTTGCAATATTTTTAGAATTTTGAAAAAACAGAATTTTTGAATTTTATATATATTTTTAGAATTTTGGAAAAAGTTTTAATTTTTGATTTTGTAAGAATTTTTGGAATATTTTTAGAATTTTTTTTGAAAAAAGTTTGAGTTTTTGATTTTATTTAATTTTTACAATATTTTTGGAATTTTGAAAGAAATATGAATTTGTGATTTTGAAATATTTTCTCGAAATGCTAAATGGGGAGGTTTTTGAGCAGTTATCTGATTGTATCATCTTTTCACTAAATTATGTTAATTTATGATCTGTAATGATTTTCCGACAACGTATTGATGTTTCGTGTTAGTTTTGTAATAAATTTCTAAACAGAGATAAAAAAATACTTGTACTTTATCAAAGAGTTTTATGTTTGATAGACATCGCTGCCCAAAACTAAAAACCATGTCCTCATACAAGTTTTTTGTCGAAAACTATATCTAAATCCTTAAACCAGACCGAAGTCTTGATATTTTTTTTGGGTGATTTGGGTGAATAGAATGCGACATTAGATACACACAAATTGAATAATTTTATTTTAAAAATTGTCAATGGAATTTCTCATTGTATGTACTACAGTTAAAATTTTTTAATTTGTTATGTAGTTATCGATAATGTAGTTTATTATCGATAATGTAGTTTTAAAAAAATTATTGCTATTTATTTTCTTTTAGCCGTTTCGTTCAAATTAATATCATCTCGAAAAGAAATTAATTAGTTACTTATATGACAGGTAGTGATAAAAATCATATAATATTCGTTTTCCATCATTATTTTTGCATAGTTTCATTACTGTAAATAAAATAAGGAAAAACAAAAACTGCTATTTCAGTATTTTTTCTCAAAAATGCCAATGAAATTGAAATTTTGAAGTTTCTCGCTGAAATATTATTTTTAGTTTTGTTTGTTTTCTTCCACAAAAATTAAACTACGAAAAAAAATTTTTTTTTCTCCTTTATCTCCATTTAGGAGCATAGGGCGTCTACTAGACTGGACCATCTGACTCTGTTGGGGGCAATCGCTTTCAGTTCACCCCATGTCTTGCCAATTTGTTTTGCTTCAGCTAGCACCGTTTTATTCCATTCCACCGTTTTATTATTCTATTATGTTTGGTGGTCTTCCAACTCTCCTTATACCTTGTGGATTCCACTCTAGGGACATCCTTGTTATGTCTTCAGGTGATTTCCTCAGTGTATGTCCTATCCATCTCCATCTCCTTTGTTTTATCTCGGTCTCAATGTCTAACTGCTCTGTCTGCCGTAGAAGTTCCTGGTTACTGATGGTGTTCGGCCAGAAGCATTTGATCAGTCTTCTCAGGCATTTGTTCACAAACACCTGTAGTTGATTTGTGATCTTTCTTGTATGTTTCCACGTTTCACACCGATACAGCAGTACTGACTTGACACATGCATTGAACATTCGTAGCTTTGTCTCTCTTGACAGGACGGATGCATTCCAGATCTTGTGAAGCATATTGAACGTATTTCTGGCTTTGTTAATACGCTGACTGATATCTTCTTTAGTCCCGCCTGTTTTTGCTACAATACAACCAAGGTACACAAATTTGTCAACTTCGTCCACTTGTGTATTGTTGATGGTAATTGGTGTTATCGTTTTGGTGTTCAATCTCATAGCCTTTGTTTTTCTGATATTAATGTTGTGACCAACTTCATGTGCAAGGGTTGATAGCTTCTGTATTTTCTGCTGCATGTCCGTATGTGTGTGTTTGAGTAGACAGATGTCATCTGCGTAGTCTAGATCATTGAGCCGTCTTGTTGTGTTCCATTGGATTGCATTTGGACTTGCATCATCGAGCTTTCTCATGATACTATCTAGTACTACTAGGAATAGTAGGGGGGATAGTACACAGCCTTGTCTCACTCCTCGGTGGTTGTAGTATTTATCACTTTGTCGAAAAAATAATTATTGTAAAACAACTATTATTTGATTTACAATACAATCTGTCAAAATTTACTCAAGTAGGATAGTAGAATAAATTAAAATTTTTTAGTCGATTTGCAGATTCAATTCAATTTCATTGGGAAATGAGCCACAGCATTTCTTTTTTGTGCTTGAACTTGCTTAACGAGACAATTCGGAAATATATTTCGTATAAAAATTTATCGTACACCTCACAATGTATTTTTGTAAAATAAGTTTTTTTTTTTCTATTATTTAAATATTCTGTAGTGCTACAATATATAAATTGCAGCCTAGTGTCGAATATTTTCCAATTCTCGAACTAAAAAAGCTAAAATTTGCCAATCAATTAAAATGCAGTGCAGTGCAAAATTTAAAAATACACGTTAAAAGTAAACAAAAGTAAATAACAAGGTACAAAAATACAAAAACGAACGACGAAACGACGACAAGTGGAATTTATTATAGTGACGAAAGAATGACATAAGAAAATTATAAAAAGAAAGTTAAGCAGAAGGTGCATACAGAAAAAGTAAGAAGCGGTTGGATTGTAATGGATAGGAGTTGTATCAAACTCGGATACAAAAAGGAAGAGCGAGTTGGTGTGCGGGAGGGGGAAGGAGGACGGAGTCCGCGGGATATCCTTAGTTTATAATAAATACCATACTAGCAATTTAATTAATAAACTCCATTCAATCAACAACTTACAATTATAGGTTTCTCTCTTCTGTCTGTTATCATTACCGGGGGGATAGTGAAAACGTACAGAACTGCCAAATTATTTTATGCCAATCTTATCTTTGCGGCCTATTATTGTGTTACCCTATCTGTCCCTCATGGTTTTGGCTTTTATTATTTCCCCTATAAATCTTTAACTTAACAATCAATAATTTCAAAATCGATTCCACTAACATCCAGGGTCTCTCAAAAAACTTTCTTAGCATTCAATTATCAACCAAAAGAAGCCTCATTTACTTTCGTTAACTCGCCTTACTTTCGCCTCATTAACTTGTGGTTTAACAAGTTTCAAATATTGATAATGCACGATTCAGCTGTAACAATTATTCTCCAGAATTTGCATTTTATGAACACCTTGGTGTAATAATATGTACGCAATTATATTAAATATACAAGGCTCTTCCAGTATGAAACAAGTTTTTCTGAATTCTGCTTTATCTGGCTCAAAATCGTCTTAAATAAACACGACATTTTTATGTGTGATTTAAACCGTAGTCCTACTTACCTCCATAATTAAACCCTGGAATCATTTAATTCTCTTACAGACACAATCGATGACATCTACATCACAGAACCTAATGCAGAAATTATATTTGCTGGTGATTTCAACGTCCATCACAAAGATTGGCTACGTTTTTCAACCTAAACATCTTTACAAGGGCAATATGCCAAGTTTCTTGCTGATTCCAATCAGCTTACACAGCTAGTAGATAGGCCAACCCATATTGCTAATATTGCCAGCCATTCTTCTAATCTACTTGATCTTTTTATGACAACACATTCGGCTAAATATACTTGCTCAGTCGATGCTCCTCTTGGCAGATCAGACTATTGTGCAGTTTCTGCCTATTTCGCAATAAATTAGCGAGCGCCAAGTTTAAAATTGTCTGCTCCTCGAAAGGTTTGGCATTACAATAGATGTAACTGGAAGAAACTTAGTAAATTTTACGAAATCGACTGACCTTTTTTTCTGCATAGTAAAAATGTTAACCAAGCAACTGCATTGATCACGTTCATTATTCTGCTAGGAATGTACATTTTTATTCCAACCAGTATTGTGCAAAGCAGAAATGGGTCCAAATCCTGGTTTTCTGACCAATGTTCTATAGCTAAAATCAACAAAATGTTGGCGTTTGACAAATACCAGAGTGATAAATCTCCCAGCAGTCGATCTCTTTATATCAGGGCTAGAATCAACTGTCATAGTATATTTAAAAAAGCTAAATTTCTTTTCAACTCCAACGCTTAGTGCAAAATTTTACGCACCACAAAAAACAGCCGGCCAAATTGGAATTTTCACGGCAATCAAAGCGAAGGCAGATCTACTTGCGGCAAGTTTTGCTGCTAACTATGTCGTCGATGATTCCAGTATAAATCCGCCGAACATTCCATCTATCCAATCATCAATGAACAAAATTTACTTTCGTTCAAGTATTTTGCGGTCAACAATTCTTACTCTGGATCTTAGCAAATCTGCTGGTCCGGACGGTATACCTATTTACGTTGCGCTGATACCCTGGTCTACCCACTTATTAGCCTCTTTCATTTTTCCTTAAGCCCGGGTTTTTCCCCATCAATGTGGAAACTGACTAATGTTCAACCATTCCCGAAAAAGAGCATCAAGTCTGACCCATCAAACTATCGTTCCATTGCATTCACCTCGATACTTGCTAAAGTTATGGAAAAAATATTAATTATAAACTATAATGGCTTATCTCGAAAACAACAATATTCTCCACGACCGCCAATAAGGATTTCGTAAAACCCAGTCGACTGGTGACATCACAGTCGACTGGTCACTGGTCACATCATGTCAGTCCTCAAGGAGAAATGGGGTAAAACAGTTCATGCCTTTGGTGAGCATCAGATTATTTCCGTTGACATATCCTAGGCGTTTGACAAAGTTTGGTATCGGGCTCTTAACAATAAATTAATTTCATTTGGAGTCTGTAAGACCTTGACCCGTTGGTTAGAAGATTTTTTATCCCAAAGATCTATCAGAGTGGTACTGGATGGTGCCACGTCGGATAAATTCCCAATTCAAGCCGGTGTTCTCCGGGGTTCTGTTCTATCATCAACCCTTTTTCAGATCTTTATCAACGATTTGTTATCTATCGCCACAAACCTAATATATAGCTTTGCCGATAACAGTACTATCTTCCATTCATATTCTTTTAAAAAACAGCCATCTAGTCTAACTACTGATTGTCATCGTAGAAAAATGGTTGAATCCTTGGATGTAGATCTTGAATTAATCCTGGATTGGGGTAGACGGAATCTTGTGACATTTAATGCTATGAAGACAAAGTCGTGCGTTTTTTCCCATAAAACCTCGCTATATAGCTGCAATGCAACGTTTTTCAGACAACTATTAATAAACTCGCCTACGCTTTAAATAGTGGGTACTAATATCAATCACAAACTAAAATTACATGATATTCATTCCGATATTCTTTCCGTGGTAAAATTGGGATTCCAACGACTTGGCTTCCTACGTCGCTGTAAAAGCTTTTTCTCTCCATCTGAAATTACTACGATCTATAAGGCGATCTATAAGGATCGTATATATGATCCTCGACATTTAAGAGCTGCAGCACCAGAAACCTCTTTAAATTTTGTCGACAGAGTTCACAAACGTGCTTTAAAGCTGATTGATGACCCAATGATAACATCGGGTATGAATTCTCTGCTTCATAGAAGAGTGGTTGGAGTTCTTATACTATTCTACAGATACTTACTACGGTAAATGCTCTAAAGAAGTTAATGATTTAATACCTCCATTACGTAGAACTCCATGAGACACAAGACAATCATTGAATTCCCATAAGCATACCTTGGAAGTCTCATATATGAGAATATCTAGCTATAATAACTCCTTCCTTTCACGTTCGATATACTGGTGGAATCGATTACCAAATAATGTTTTCACTGCTACATACAATCCCCAAGCTTTTAAATCAGCAGCACATCTACACTATCGCTCCAGTCCTATTCCAAGTCCTTAAATACCAAACTTTTAACTTTCCTATCGTTAACACGTGCATACAGCATTAGAAGTCTATAACTGAAGTGATTAACCCTAACTATAAAAAAATATTGCGACGCTGATGCATAGGCTGACTTCACCACAGCTCTGGAAACATAGCATTCTGTATATATAGTGAGCTAATATCCATAAAATACTTTAATTAAAGGATAACCAATGTTATAGGTTTCGCGTAGTTTTAATTATAAAAATATTAAACAAAAAAGCAGTAGTATCCCAACAAACAAAAATTCTGTTGTACGAGGAAAAGTAAAAAAAATTTAACCGGAAGTGACAAACCGGAAGTTGGGATGCAGAACTGTTGTTAACCGTACTAAATGCTTATGTACTAAGTTTATCTAATGCGATTATCAGGTACAGGTGCTATTGAAATTTAAAAAAAAACAGGTGCTCGGGGATCCCATACCGCTGTGTTCACTATGGCTCAAAAACTAATCAGCTCCTTGTCATACATATTTGCATCTTTTTCCAAAGTGTCATCAAAATTCATTCACGAACTAATGTGGTATGCTCCCAACAAACATAAAAAACATGGTGGAAAAAAACCACCTGTTCCATGGTGGTCCCCTAACCCTTTATCCAATGTACTCCAAAAGCTGATAAAATCTCTCTCATGTTACTTGAAAGCTTTTACCAACGTTTCATGAAAATCGAACGGTAATTGTAGGCTACAGTAGGGATAAATACCTGAAAAAAAACTTTTTAACCGGAAGTGACAAACCGGAAGTGGGTATGCAGAATCCAATATTTCTGCAGTACTAAAACCTTATATACCAAGTTTCCATAAGATCATAATCTGGTATTAGAAGTTATTCTAGATTTAAACTTAGAGGTGTTCGGGAGACCCCCCCGCCATTTTGTCCAAATTTGATTTGAATTATTGAACTTCCATTTTCAAGTGAATCTGGATCATTTGCCAAAGTTTCATCAAGATCCTATGCAGGAATGTCATGCACCACCCACCTACCCACCCACACACAGACGTACACCAAAAATTTTATTGGCTATTTAGATAGAGTATGGTTCAAAACAAAAGAAAAAAAGTCCAAGCGGCACGTATATCCGCTAGAAATAGGTAGATTTCGAGATCAGACAGTTTTATGTGCCAGTAGAATCTGATGTATCAGATTAGTTTAAACAAAACAAACTAATTTCAAACAGATATCGAACAAATTTTAAAAAGAAAATTAGCTACCTACAAGCAAAATTATATCTATCCAATTTTGCAACAAACAAATATCAAATCTACCACAGAACATGTGTGTGACAATTTATGACACAAACCTACTCTATATCATATGTCGTGCAATTACTGCAAAATATCAAAATATTTTATTTCTAAGAAAAAAAATTAATTTCTTCTATTCAAATCTTTTATTTTTTGACTGTTATAAGGTTGACATTGACTGTTATAAGGTTTTTGGAAATTGTAGTTGGGGATTGTTGCAAACTTTTCTGTTGAAGCCAACAAGACAAAAACATCTAACTGCAGAGGTTTATATTTATAAGAAACGGATACAAATGTTTCCACAGATTCTAAATTTATGAAGATTTTAAAAATATTAGTATCCAAACGGCCGTTATAACGGATTAAAAAAACCACTTTTTTTTCTAGTATAAAGCCTATAGTTCCTTAACCATGTGTCAGATTTTTTTGATTTACGAACTTGTCTAAGATATTAATAAAACACACATTTTTAAGAAAGGTTTTTTTATCTGGCTCCACAAATGCAACCGTGAGAGCGCCGGTTGATTCAAACGCATTTTGTGTTTTACAAGCTTTTTTGTTGGTGCCGCTCACTCAGAAACCTCCAACTGCAGAGGTCTTTTTTTTGAAAGAAACTATTTTAAAAGGTTTCAAAGATTCTAAATTTATGAAGTTTTTAAAAATATTAGAATACAAACGGCCGTTATAACGGATCTAAAAAACAGAGTTTTTTTCTAGTATAAAGCCTCTAGTTTCTTAACCATGTGTTGGATTGGGCTGATTTACGAACTTGTCCAAGATATTAACAAAACGCACATTTTTAGAAAAGGTTTTTTGATCTGGCCTTATAAATGCGACCGTGAGAGTGCCGGTTATTTCAAAAAAAAAATTTTTTTGCAAACTTTTTTGTTGGAGCCGCTCACTCAGGAACCTCTAACTGCAGAGGTCTAATTTTAAAACAAATTGATAAAAAAGATTCCAAAGATTCTAAATTTGTTAAATTTTTTGAAATATTAGTATCCAAACGGCCGTTATAACGGTTTTAAAAAATCAATTTTTTTCAGAAAAAAGCCTCTAGTTTCTTAACCACGTGTCGGATTTTGGTGATTCACGAACTTGTCCAAGATATTATTAAAACACACAAGTACAGAAAATTTTTTTGATCTACCTCAACAAATGCGACCGTGAGAGTGCCGGTCGTTTTCGTTATATCTCATATCGTTTATATATATATATATATATATATATATAAATTTTTTTTTTTTTTTGTTTTTTTGTCTCCGCTTATCATATATAGTCGTTTGGCACAAAAATTTTTCCGAAATTCCGAGATGAAGCCCATTGCAATAGGTAGATTTTTATATGAAATCTACCTAAAACAAAATTTGGGGTATGTAAGATTTTTTTTCTCGATAGATTGCATTGCTTCACACATTTTAAAATTGTGGTGAAGTGAAAAACAATTTAAATTTGTATATTCGTTAAATTATGACTAAACTATTTCTTAAACTGCGTTGATTTTAAGAGAGTTTAATCTATCGCAATTCTCCATTAAAATTTCATCTTATGATACGTATGCATCTTTTCAATGTTTATATGCCCTACTTTCGGACGCATATATGTCTTGAACATTTGCAAATATACACACTTTATTTTAGAAACGAACTAGAACCAAAAAATGAGTTTCACACACCAGACTAGTATTTAGAGATGAAGTTTACAATATCTTTGTGTCTTTGTCACAAATACTTTTGGGAATTAAAAAAAAACTGATTTTGTTCATTTCGTTCTTAACTGTTAACAGTGCACATATTGACTTATAGAATAACTGTAGTAGTTTTACAAAAATGTACATGATGTCATGCGATAATAGAAGGCTAAAAACAAATTTTTTAAAAAAATACAGAAACAGAAGAAAAATGACACGAAAAAGCAGTTTTTCTTCGTTCGTACTATTTAGCACAATTCTCTTCTGATATAAAAACAAAGAACCACAAGAGAAAATGATTTAATTAACTAAACATTATAAAAATATAATATGTAGCTTAGTCAATATTTTAATTTTTTATCCATTTTCCTAGTCTAACTATGTAAATTAGCTTGTCTAACATGACTTCCATTTTCTGACAATTTCAATAATAGTTCCTAGGCCCTGATGATTACCTCATATTTTATACTTCGTGAAGTGCCTGTCCTTGACGAGCCCGAAAACTTTTGTTCTGCTATTTTCCTCAAATCGGCCGCTTTTTCGTTCGTAAAGCTCCGAAAATGCCGATTGCCCGCGATCTTGTAAATTTTTATTTAACTGTTGGGGCTGGAAATTTGTTTTAGAATACGAGAGTAAGCTTGGCCGACCAAAATGTGTCTGCTATTGTCGAGTCCTACAACTGACATTTTGGTATGTTTGGGTTGTCGGACCAGACAATAGCAGACAAATTTTTGTCGGACAAGGTTACTCTCGTATCTAAATCAAATTTGCAACTCGGCCACTAGTTGAATAAAAATATACAAGATCCCGGGGAATCTGCATTTTTCGGAGCTTGCCGAACGAAAAAGCGATCCCTCAAATCGGCCGCTTTTTCGTTCAGCAAACACCGAAAAATGCCGATTTCCTGGGATCTTGTAATTTTTTTTTTAAACTATTGGGGTTGCAAATTTGATTCGCAAATCGCAGAATAAAAGTTTTCGGGCTCGTCAAGGACAGGCGCCTCACGAAGTATAAAAATGTGGTAATCATCACATGAAATCGACGTGGGCCCAGGAACTATTATGTTCGATCTACGTTTGAAGAAGTTTCTCTACAAGTAGTACTTAGGGAGAGATATAATAAATTAGAGATATTATTAAGTTACATAATTATTATTATTAAAAATTTATGTTTACTTATCTGCTATATATAAATACGTAAGCAATATTTTTGCGGTACAATTTTAAAATATTTGCTCCATCAAAAGTATGGCAATATGTATGTATGTATATCGTAGGAAAGGTCTTGAGTAGAGTAGATGTGCCGAAAAATATTTATTTTTGAATTTTGACGATTTTTTCAGAAAAAATGGCAAAAATGTGATAGCTGTGTTTTTTGAGTTTTTTGTTCGGTTATTTTGATTTTTTTTTCAAGTTATTTGTTTCACAATTTAAAATCAATCTATATCTATATATAAATACGTAAGCAATATTTTTGCGGTACAATTTAAAAATATTTGCTCCATCAAAAGTGTGGCAATATGTATATCGTAGGAAAGGTCTTGAGTAGAGTAGATGTGCAGAAAAATGCTTTTTTTTGAATTCTGACGATTTTTTCAGAAAAAATGGCAAAAATGAGATAGGTGGGTTTTTTGAGTTTTTTGTTCGTTTATTTTGTTTTTTTTTCAAGTTATTTGTTTCACAATTCAAAATCAATCTATATCTATATATAAATACGTAAGCAATATTTTTGTGGTACAATTCTAAAATATTTGTTCGATCAAAAGTGTGGCAATATGTATATCATTGGAAAGGTCTCGAGTTGTAGAAAATCAATTATATCAATTAATCAAACTCTGAAATAATGTGTTGTAGCTATTTGGTTAGGAGATATTTTTACAATTTCTATTTACAATGGCCGATTTTCGGCCACTGGGCCACTGGCCCTCTAACAATTGCTTATTTTTAATCTAATCTCCACCGCAATAAACTAGCGATTACGTTTTTCTATTTAATCAAATAAAACGTCTCTTTATATACAACCACAAAAACCACAAAAGGGTTTATTTTCTCTAATTTCCTTTTACAAATTAAAATTACATCCAACAAGTTTTCATACTTTTCTTAATTCGTTACTTATAGTTATGTTTTTCACAACATAAAATAAATTAATAAAAACATTTTATTAAAGAAATTCTCTTATCTTTCTTTTTTAAGAAAAATCTCTATTGTGTCAGAATTTTGATGGGTAGAAAAAAATATATATTTTAATTATGTAATTGTAATTTTTTTAATGTTTTATATAGATTAAGTACCCTCGCATGTTTGTTTTATTTTTATTAATTGTTATCATTTTATCGTCTTAATTTCTATGTTGTCTCATACTCACTTACTTCGTTCTAATTTATTCTTAATTGAGTAAATTTTATGACATAAATAGTCATTGCTATACTCGTATGCTGATGATATTTATGATGTTATTGCTGAATGACTGTGGTGGGGTTGTTAGGTTATTGTACTTTTAAAAATGTTTATAAGTTGACATATTTTGTTGAAGATAAGTTTTCAGAAAGAATGATGTTAGGTGTATGACACACAGGGGAATATGTGGGATGAGAATATGTTTTCCATTTTCTTCAGTAAACAAATTGTCAACTCTGAGATGTTCTAGGATCCATTGGGGTCTTAAATTTTCAGCTAGTTGAATAAAATGGTCCAAGTTCTATGATTGCTTATGATATTCAAGTCAGTAATTAGGTGCTTTGTGTCATTAAGCTTTCCTAAACACAATACCTTCTTTTTAAGCCAAGGTCTGATGAACTCTTGAGAAAAGTGTAAATCCATTAGAGGTTGGGCAGGGTGGTTCTCAAAGTGGTTTCGAGTACCATCCAATTTAGCGAAGTAGTTCTGGGAACATAACATCTTGCTCTTAAAAGTGTATCTTATTATTAAAGCCTCTAGATTTGTCTACGTTCTAACATATAGTTCAGTTTTGAATCTTATTATTTAGTGTTTATCTTTCCCCAGGATTTGTTGAGAGGCAAACAATATTTAATGATTTGTTGTTAATAATCAAATCAGTAATTGTCTGATAACTGCTCTATTTATGCGATTTTTTCGTATCCTTTTATGTTTTAGAAAACTCAAATACTTCCCAAAGCTTGTGTTAATTCGTTCTTTTGTAGTTTTTTAAAAAATGATTGCTGGGAGAATTGAAAGTGATTAAGAAAAATAATAATAAATAATACAAAATCACCTCCTGTGGTCTGAGATTCAGATCAGAAAGCCCACCAACTATAAAAATTGGATGTTTCGCAGTAATTATCCTTTAAATCCTTGGGTGTTATTCTCTTAAAAATAAAACGACCCCTAGCCATAATGGTTCTACCGCTGTCACCATAATTGGGTAGCAAAAATAAATTCAGTTTTTTAAGAGTTGAGTTTCATGAGTTTCTAGTTTGGGCTGGAAACTAAGGAAACAATGGAAACTAAGACAAATATTAGATATATTGGGTTAGGTGTTTTTGTAACGGTATTTAAATTTTGATAATATATTTGAAATTTGCTTCACATTCTGACTGCGGGTGTAGTTAACATTTTGACTACCTATTTTACATAAATTTTTCCTTTATTTTTCCTTTATTTTTTAAATTCTGTAAATTTAGTATATCTGTTGCTATCCGAATACAACTTGTCAACTTATCTTAGTCAGCTTGATTCTTTGAGTTATTCGATATTTTTATCGATCAACCTTACCCTACCTGTTGAATAAATAGTTATTGTTTTATTTTAACAAAATTTCGTTTGTCGTGCTGCTTTGCTCTAGCTATAGGCTATAGATAATTACGGGAAATATTAAAAAACTAAAAGAATTCTGTATTTATGACTAACTTTTTTTTAACTCGATTATATTTTATCAGCAACGAAATGATTCCAAAGCATTCACGTGATGAATCACATTATAATGTTGATAAGAAACGTAATATATGAATTTGTAATATTCGCTCTAACGTATTAGTAATTCAAAATACATATAACAATAGATACAATCATTTGTTTACGTTGAAGTGTTAAATCAGTAAATTTGAGCGTTAAATATTTCTCAAAAAACAACAACAACATAGTCATATCTTTTGTGTTAGAATATGTAATGAATGTTTTAGAGTTTTGATAAAGTCTCTTAATTTTTTATTCGATTTGTTTATTCAAATTGAAATTTTATACTGCACCTAAAATCGCTAAGACATGGTCTCAAAAAACAGTTTGTTTACTATCAACTTTTTATTATTTGTTTTTGTTGTTTTTTAGAAGTTTTTTTTTCATTTTGCTATAAATTTTTCAATTTGGAGAGTTGCCAACAAATCAAAAAAATTTTATAGTCGAGTCGGAAGAAAATGGAAATATGAATTTCTATTTTGGTGTGGTAAGATGGGTCAATTAGTTGGTTAATCTTTAGTGTTTCAATTAATAAGCTTGACTGAATAAAACTTTTGTTTAAGAAAATGTGTGTTAATTCGCTGCGGATTAAAATAATATGATATTATCTTAATAGTCTATTGCATCAACGATGATAGACAGAATGATAGATTAAATTCATACTATAGTCGATATTAGTGGTATGTGTGAGTTTTAATCTGTGATGTTTATTGGATTAAATTAAATACAAAATACTTACAAATTTTAATTGAATGTGATTCTTATAATTTTTCGTTGTAAAATAAATTTGGGTCAATTCATGACTTCTGTATTCGTAAATATACTTGAATCTGTTATGTGGCCGCGTAATTTGTCTTGAACACGGAGTCTCATTCACGTAAAAATTATTTAAATCGAAACTATAATAGTCAACAACAACCGGTTTCTCGATAATCGTTGAGTGTAGTGAAGGGTAACATCAGCAAAGTTAATGATCCGTTCTGAACGGATCGTTCATTTGTACTGAGCGATTTCAAAGCGTTGGTCATCGGTCACAAAAAACGTAAATATTTAAGTCAAAAATACTAATAAAAAGGTCTAATAAATCAGTTAAAACCATCTCCTAATTATAAAGGAGCAATTTACATGAAATCGAGAATATAGCACCTAAAATGTTGTGAAAGGTTATTTAAAACATTTTGGAAAGAACATTACCGAAATAAAGAAAACACCACTAGCGAGATATCGCTTTTTATAATTAAACAAAAAACCTTTCTTACTAGTGTAATTAATTTTAAAAACCACAAGTTGCGTTGTGGTTTTTATTCACTATTCACTATTTTGTGATTCTAATTAGCAACCTGTTATCATCCGGTCATTCAATAATAAAAACAAACAAAAGCGAATACAATTCGCTCGCCAAGGGTTCCTTGATTGTATAAGAACACAATATCAAAAATAATTGACAAAAAGTTGTGTTGTAAAGTCTTTATATTGCCAGAATAATGACCATGGACGCATAACAAAATAAATGTTTAATCGTAAATGTTAAAAGTAAATGTCGATCACACCATTGATCAAAAATGACACAAAAAATGTTACTTGATGTTAAAATCTTATCCATAGCTGTTTATGGTAACTAAAGAAATATTCAATTACACCAGCTTGTAAATGGTTTAAATTGGAATTTTTTTCTGTCAATCAATTTCGAGATTTAGGCGAGAAGGGTTACATACTACAAATAGCATTTTTTTACAATAACACCAAAACTGTGCATCGCAAAATTCTAAACAAAATTGCATTATTTCTTAAATTAGGTGCTCTTTCAAAATTCAAATGACACCCCACTTATTTGGGTCAAAAAGATGCAATGTTTCTTAAACTAGGTGCTCTTTCAAATGACACCCCACTCGCTTGGGTCAAAAATGGTTTTTGCTATCCATTTTTCTACAGAATGGCTATTGAGATTCCAAAAATGCAAGAAAAAAATTCGAATAGTTATATAGGCTGGTGAAGTGAGGGTAAAAAAAAGATGGTCCTGTTTGACGTGGTTTCCGCCCTCGTAGTGTTCTGAAACAAAAGAATTTTAAAAATACTTCATTAGGAAAGATATCGCTATGGTTCAGCTCTTAGAAAAAATTTTTCAAAAAATGGCGACGATGTAAAAAAAGTTTTTTTACAGGAGGACCTTTCCGAATTTTTCAAAAAAATAGTAAAATTTTTTTTCTCAAAATCCAAGGGTCAAACTATAGAGGCATATCGGGCGATTCAAAATCGTTATTTTCATATCAACACATTATAAAGATCATTCCACTTTTCTTTCATTAAATTGTGAGTGGATAAAATTGAAGGATGTTTGTATATTTTCGATAACTTTTTTTTAGAAAGTGTATTATTATAAAAATGGCTATAGAGGAACTTAGGAACTTGTAACGACCAGAATCCTGTCATTAACAACATTTTTGAAAGACGCCGGCATTTCATATCGTAAATTTTCATCTACCATTCGCACAGCGGATGACACACGTAACCAAATTTTGGGATATGATGACGTCTCCACTTCTTTTAATAGAATGCAAGGTTGGGAATGTTCTGTACAAATGTACGAATTTAGATGGCAAGGCCATGGGGACTTACCATACTAAAGATATTAAATAATGATAATCTTCCCTTAATTTTAGATCCATGTTAAATTATTTTGTAATAGTCTTTATAATTTTAGGTCTCTGTTAAATTAATTAACTTTTTATTATATTTATTATGCCTATTTATTTTGCCTTATTTAAATTAATATTTTTTTCCTATTACCTATTTTTGTTTTTGCTTACTTCATTCTTTTTTCTACCGTGGTTGGCTTAATAAATCATCCAAATATGCTTACCATACTAACGTATTCCGGTTAGATAAGAGCCGCTTAAGACTGATTTCTTCAGTGTGTGGCTATCTGATTTCGGTTTGTTTTAGTTTACCCCTACCCATTCATTTTTCTCCCTTCTAAACCATTTCATTTGTAAGAGAAGCTTTACCAATCTCCTTACAACATTTTTGCTATTTTTTTAATAGTCCTCGTCGTCTCTAATAGAAAAGGTTGACTTACTAGTATCTGAAAATGAATTCTTATGCGTGAGGGCACTTTCCAGTAGGAGCATTAGGTAATTTTTTTTAATTTTCTTTATTATTTTTATGGAAACTGATGAGTGTCGAAGGAGATAATGACTGATATTTGTCCTCAGTTCCACATACAATTGCTGGAAAGAGTTCCCAAGCATGGGACTTCGTTCCTTCGTTCAGCCCTGAATTGCGTCTTTCGGTGACGGTGACACCTGGGGTATCTCAACTGGAGGATTCTTCGAGACATGACCGATAACGAAGATTAGATTATTTATAGCTATCGATAAATATAAACAAAAAAAAATATTGTTAAACTCAAGATAATTCTATTTCTGATTGTTTAAACTAGTGTTGCAATTAGAAAATTTGATCAAATTATTTAGTTTTAATGAAAACATAATTGAAATTCATGTTTTGATTAAATGAAAGGAATGTTTTTTGGTTTGAAGTTTATTTTGGTTTTTATGTAAAAAAAACAAATTTTATTGGTGTTAGAGTTTAAAGCAAAACTATTAATTGTTGAATAAAAAAGTTAGATTTTAATAAACGTAAATTTACGTGCAATTTTTTCTGATATACAACTTCCAATCGCTGCCCTTTCAAGTAGTTTTTGACAATAAAAGCAACATTTGGCCTACATTTGTCATGTTGAAAATTCAACTTATCGTGGCGATTGCACCATTCAGGCAGTGTTTCGCCCATGGCTTGCTTCAAATGCATCAGTTGACGTCAGCAATTTTCCTCCGTGGTTGTTTCGCCGGCTTTTAACAGCTCATAATCCCCACAGCTCCCTGGTTCCACTAAATTGGACATTCGATCCATGAATATCCGACTTTGGGGTCGATGGCCCGGGCTCGTATGGCGTGCACTATATGCCGGTGCATATTCCCCAATTTGAATCAATTGCTTGTTACTGCGTTTGACAACGTTTCAAACTATAGTGTCGCCACAGCATGAGACAAGTAATAGCTCTGTCAGCGCTATAAATTGTACAAACGATTAGAACTTATTTGTATACCCAACACATTTCTAATATTATTAGACAAATAATCATGACAAAATTAAAATAGTTGCTGTCAACATTTGAGTAGATTTTAAACATTTTATAAAAATTTTGTTGCCGTATTTTTCACGCAGCGAATTGAATCATATTTGAGATATGAGTATATCTAGTACATAATATTCGTTTTTATTTTTATACATCTCAAAATTGAACTAAATTATAAATGGTTGATATAAAAGCAAACCAAGGTGCTCACCGCATCGTCGCTACAGATTGTATATAAAAAAATATTTATGTTTATCTTTCATTTCTGACGCCAACGCGAACACTTGAACAAATTTGCTACTGCTAAAATTACCAAAATTTTATTTAAAAATGTTTCTAAAATGTTTTTTTAAAATGCTTTTTTATTTTTATATGGAAAAAGACAACTTTACCCTAAAAAAATAGGTTAAAACTTCTAAAGAATTTTTTTTATTTAGAATTATTTTCTTTTACTATGTTATGTATGTGTTGATGTAGAATATGTAGAAAACTATCAATGTAGAATATAGATATTTCACAACGTTTAAATTTTTTATTTTATTCCTATAGTGCTCAATTTTATTTGATTCATTTCGTTCAGAGCTGTAGCGAAAAGACAGACAAAACACGTCTTTTAACAAAAAAAATTGATAATTTTTTTTAGAAATTAAGCAATAATCCTTTTTGTTGTGGTTCCATCACAAATAAAATTTATTAATTTAATAAAAAAAATGGAGCGGCTGAAATCTCACAGCTCTGAGATATCAAGACTTCGGTCTGGGTTAAGGATTTTGATATAGTTTTCGGCAAAAAACTTTTATGAGGACATGGTTTTTAGTTTTGGGTAGCGATGTATATCAACATAACTCTTTGTTAAAGTACAAGTATTTTTTATCTCTGTTTAGAAATTTATTACAAAACTAACATGAAATTGCAAAATCAAAAATACAAACTTTTTTCAAAATTCCAAAAATTGTCACTTGACATTATTTTTTTGACAAACTTATAATGCCATAATTCTCTATAATAATAATAAAATTTCATGTCATATAAATTATTAATTTTATTTTTTTCCAAAAAATTGGGTAAAAAAGTAAATAAAAATCTTTCTTTTGACACACTTGACAACATTTTTTTGACAAACTTATAATGCCATAATTCTCAATAGTAATAATAAAATTTCATTTCAAACAAACAATTCATTTTATTTTTTTCCAAAAAATTGGGTAAAAAAATAAATAAAAATCTATCTTTTGACACACTTGACAACATTTTTTTGACAAAATTATAATGCAATAATCTAGATTTTGGTCTCACATACCAATCCCGACCATCAAGATTTCTCCAAATTCAATGTTCCTACTCGTAATCACTTAAAATGAAAGTTTTATAAGCAAAAAATATACAAATTTCCTTGTTTTGACACACTTGACGATTTTTTTGACACACTTCCGGTACAGTTATCGAACACATCGTCCTTTCGGCTCTTCCCATTGAGTAAACCTATTCTTAGAAAAAAAAAGTTTTGAAATCCGTCCAGCGGTTTTCTAGATTTCGTAGGTTGTGACGGCCGAACGGACGACAGACAGACATACATTTTTTTTTTGCTTTTTTAGAATCAGTAGGTCCTAAAACGTCGAGAAATGCTAAAGAAAGTGAGGGTGAGAATTTCACTTTTAGCTCATGAATGTAATACTTAGGTCTTTCAGACCGAAGTAAAAACCTTTTATTTGTATGTAAGTTCAATTCAAAACAATAAACAAAAAAATCACCTTTGTTTCTTTTGTATTTTAGATTGACTTGTCAAAATTTATACAAGGTCTAGGCAGGCTAATTTTTTAATGTTTTTTTCTTGGTGAATATAAATGTCAAAAATTAGTTTAGACTTCAAAAATTAGATTTAGCTGTATTGACACACGGCATTAGACAATAGACAATAGATTCAAACAAACGTTTGATGTCTTTTGGTTTTCAGTGGGTTCGGAAAAAGAGAGATCATTACTGTGATAAATTTAAACTTGATAGAACATTGACTTGCAAGATAATCAATTATGCATTATTATAGTAAAAGACGATGATTAAGAAAAAGAGCTTTGTAACCATTGTTTATTTGTTACCTTGCGCCGTAGTAGAATAGAATAGTAGATTCTTGTATGAGCTTAGAATGAACACAATTCTTCACGAGGATGAAGTTTCCCGAAACGAGCGTAGCGAATGGAGGGAATCATCCAAGTGAAGAATTGCCATCATCCTAAGCGAAAACAAGATGCTATTTTATCCACGACTGTAAAATATTTCGTTTAATTTCCAGTTTTCCTGCAAAAATTTGTATAGTCATATTGAAATAAATGTATCAAAGATAGCGAAAAACAAAACAAAACAAGTTTGTTGTTTATTTTATATTTTATATATGTATGTATTGTTCTTGTTTTAACCTGTTTATATTACTATACCAACAAATGAAGTTTTTAATTTGTTAGGGGAATATTTAATAAACTATAGAACTGTTCAAGAATTTTAATCAAATTCACTACTTGTGGAATGAATACAATTACAATGGAAGACATACGCATGGAAAGCATATACATATTCTTTAGTAGTCGTGGATAAATATTCTTACTTTGCGTTTTCATATTTAGAAATTACACATTATTTGCTAAAATATTAAAAAAATTTTTTAAACAAAATATCGAAATTTACTTATTAACTAACTTACTTTAACAGCTGTTGTATTCTCATATACATTTATATGCCTTCATATCAACATTAGATGCGTTTTCTTTTGCAATATATTTATGAAAAAATGAACACGAAAATCACGTTCACTGCAAAGTATTTCAAATATAAATATTTTAACTACTAATTTTGAGAAATTCTTGAACCTTGTTTCAACCTTAATGTTATTTTGTTTTTCATGTGTAATGGAACATAATGGTTGCACTTCCAAAAAAGTTTGCTAAGTATAATATAATCTAATTTGTAACGTAAAGGTTTTAAATGTTTTAAATTTTAATGGAATAAAATCAGAGTTAAACATAGTAAACTGTGGTAAAGGCTGATGGTTTTTTTAAGACAGCTAAACCTCAGATCTGCAGACTAATTGAGCAGACGGATTACAAAATTATCTAATGGAGATAAAGCAATTTTAAAAAATCGTTTTAAGTAAAATCTCGTTACATTTTTCTGATCCAAAGCTAGCATTGTTATAAGCTGTCAGCAGGTTAGTTGTTATAGGACAGTAGAGTTGTTAGGAGTTGTTATTGAACACGTCTACGACGAAAATGTTTAAATTTCAATTTGTTGAAATTGATTTCGCAAACCACAAAGTCACATGCGAATTTTTTGAGCGATATCGTATTGTTACGATTATACATAAACGCAATGAAATACAAAACATAATTATATTCAACTTCAATTTTCGATGTATAATATTTTAAAAATAAAATCAAGTTCACATTCTTTTCTTAGAACAAGGATCAACATTAAATAGAATAGTATGTTGAAAATAATTACGTAGATTTCAGTTTTGAATCTTTCTTTGTATAGAATATATTTTTACTAAAAGTAACGAGAAATTATTCAGAATTATATATAAGGAATTCCTCTTGAAAAATTAAGTTAGTTTTATTTTAGACCTGCGATGATGTAAAGTTAAAATAAATTAGACTGCGACAGTGGAAATAGTTTAAGTGCAATGTTAAGAATTAATTAATTGTAAACGAAAAGTTGTATCGTGCATATAAAATCGTGTAAAAATTAGTTTTTGTAAATAAAGTTTTAAGTGTTATTTTATAGAAGTATTTTGTGTATTATATTGGACGATGTGTTCATACTGTAAATTTCTACAATCAACCATTGTAGTTTCTGAAGCTGGAGAAAGAATATTCTAGTTAGGAATTTTACTTTTTGGATTGTTTTCCTGTTGTTGTGAAACAATTAAGGTATTGACTACTTACTTAATAAACCGTAGTTTTCTTGACTACTAATCAGTGATCGAATCCAGAAGAAGTATTGGGCATTTGCTTTTATCGAATTGAGAGAAAGGCCTGTTCGAAGTAAGGTTGAAAAACGTAACAGTATTTATCAGTTTGTTCGATTTGAATAAAATTTGACTTATTCAAATAACACAGAAACAAATGAACTAAATTAAAATTCAAGTTACTCCATTTAGAAGGTTTTAAGCTAACTGGAGAACTTTCATAAGGAATTCTGAGAAGTGAATCAAGTTTTAAGCATTTCCGAGTTTTTAAAATAGTTAAAAAAAATAAGGTAGATTTATATTAAGCTACGATTTGCATTTTTGAAATTTTCTTTTATTTTTTTCTGTCAAAATCGTTCTTTTGCATCTTTGTAATTTTACGGTATAATTTAGGTCAAATTTCATTTAAAATTGAACAAGTAGTTTTCGAGATACCGCCAACCAATTACATTAGTATCATATTTTTTGATCACTTGAACTAGTCATGGACTTTTACTGAAACCTTGCCAGAAAATATATATTAGGATAGGACACATCTAACCAACCGATCACTACAACTAATATTTAGCGTGCATAGACTTATGTCAAATCGTTTTTTTGTTTGTTTGTTTTCCTCTCTTTGTCTCTCTCATATACAGTTATATCTTCCTATAGACGTGTGTAATTTTTTAATTTGATTCAAAATTTTACAATTATTGCGAGTATTTTTTAAATCTATAAGAAAAAAAAACTAGTTTTTTCTCCCTCCGACTATAAAAAAAATGAAAAAAAACATTTTGGTTTTTATTATAACCAAACATATAATTTTTGATATTTTATCAATAAAAAATAAATTTGTTAATAATGAAAAAAGTTTGAGAGCAAATCTTTAAGATATACTTTGCGAATATTTTTGCACAACTTAAGTATTGGTTCGTGTCGTTAGGAAATTGGTTTTGAGTTAAATAAAAATAATAACTGGAAATAGCACAATAAATTTAAATTACTCTCGTAATTGTTGCCATTCATTTTATCAAAATTAGCACAACTATGAAGAAAACATTTAATATTTTTTGACATTTTAAATTAAGAATTGTTTTTAATTTCTCGTTTCTTTAAGTTCGCCCGCATGGGGGATCAGTTTTTACTGTTTTGAAAATTTTTTTATTTTTGATCTACGGGTGTGACAACCCCGCGTACTCCAGTCCGTGCTATTGACATACGAGTTAACGTAAGATATCACATACCACTGGCAATAGCAGTGAGATATCACTAGCCAAGGTGACATTTTAGGGGTGGTGGCGGATGAACTGTATTCAGTCAACGGTAGCACCCTCAATTTTAGCTGTGAAATAATCCTTGATGATGAGACGCTATTGCTTCCTTGAAGAAACGAGCCTTCATATAACTATGTGTGGGCTTTAATCTTACAGAAAGACAGCGTCACAGGATCAAGGAATATGAAACCGGCTTGATTATTGGCAACTACAGTTTTGTTTTGTTTCAGCAAATTTTTGTAAAAATTTGCTATATACTTTTTAATTTACTTTTATTTTCTCTATTCTATCATAAAATATTGGCCTATTTCATATTTTGTCAGTGATAGGGTTTTTTGTTTTGTTATCCATTCTTTAACAAAAAATATAAAAAAACATTAAAAGAAAGATTTACGTCCATCAACATCTTTAAACGTATGTTGTTGTGGGACCTTGGTCTTAAAAGGTTTTTATGTGTTATTGTGACACATATTGTAATTCCTACTACACAACACATTTTATAAAAAAAAAAAAATTATTATTTAATAAAAAAGTTTATGGTTATAAATAAAAACAAATCAAAATGGAAAAAAGAGAAATTGACTATGACAGACAATCTATCACTTTTTTTTATGTCATACAATTTTAAAGCTATGTTATTTCTATATTTATATATACTCTAGCATCCAACTAATACCATCCATTGTGTCCGTTTAAATAATGAACATGCAACACACGAAACCCTATTTAAGCAAAGCGTGATTATTTGACGCCATAAGCAAAAGATAAACAGAGATAAAAAAATACTTATACTTTAACAAAGAGTTATCTTTGATATACACCGCTGCCCAAAACTAAAATCCATGTCCTCATAAAAGTTTTTTGCCGAAAACTATATCAAAATCCTTAACCCAGACCGAAGTCTTGATATCTCAGTGCTTGAGATTTCAGCCCCTCCATATTTTATTTGTTGGAATTAAGACACTTTACACACATAGCAATATTTCCAATCAAAAGAAAAAACAGTTTTACCAATTTTAAATTTAAAAGAAAGTAATTATTATACCCGGAAACATTATTTGGGATAAAGAGGCTAAATAATACGGATCTTTTATTGGTAGGGATCTTATGATCGGCACTTTATGGTACATGAAAATATAAACCAACCCATTTTCACTGGTGGTGAATGGTGATACTAAGTGTTAATAACACTAAAATACAACAGTTAGTAAGTTAAAGCTTTTAGTCTAAAGCGTAAATATTTGAAATCCCTAAATAAATATATGTCGTAATATTTTTGAAATTAGTTACAAAAGATCTCTATTAAAAAAAATATCTATCTCAAAACGCTTTGCTTGACCAGAAGTCACAACTCCTAAAAATTTAAAACTTGTAATTCAACATCAATCAATAACTAAGCATTTATTTTGTTACTGCTACTATGGATGATATTAAAAAAGTAATAGAAAATACCAATACCAAAAAAACAAATAAATCTGTAAATATCGATATATCGATAAGTATCGATTTATCGATAAGTATTGATGCATTGTAAGTGTCGATATATCGATATTTTTTTCCCGGCACTGATCATAGCCTACGGCTGTGATACAGGAAAAAAACAGATTTGAACAAAATCTACACTTACTAATGCCGGGTTTTCAGAGTTAAAACCCATCAACACACGTATTTAAAACCACGTTTATAAACGGCTTCATCAGATTCCCAAAAAGTAAAAACCCAAAAATCGAATGTCATAAAATTAGCCCAAATATAAACAAAATTCAACAACGCCTACGAAAACTAACATCACTATGATTTACACGTAATCACCTTACAACAAAACTAATAATAATCGATTAAAATTATTGTCACAAACAGCCAACGGTAGTTCTAAAAATAAACGATAGTGCGGCTAAAAATACCGTGATTTTGTTTTGATAATTTTTTTTTATTTTATTTTGCACATAACCATGCAACTAAACATTAATAAAAACTCTAAATTGACAAACATCAACCGGATGTTATAATTTAGTATTTCACTAACCCAATTTAAACTGATATTCTTGGAATGATATAGCTTAATTGAAAGTGGTTGGTTCAATTTTTTTGTTTTGGGGTGTTAATGGGTTAACATGTTCTATTAAGACATAATATGTCATATGTGATTTTTTATAGAAAATAAAATGCATTTTTATTTTTCTTTTATTTGTTACTACATATTTTTAAATTTTTCGCTTTGTTTGATTTAGGTTTATTGAAGTGTAAAGTTTTATTTTTAGAAAAAATAAGAGAAGTGTAGGTGAGCGGTTTGTTATAGTTATGATTTGGAAAGGTTTTTCTTAATAAGAAAGAAATAATGTATGAATCTTATTACCGTTTTCACCAAAAGCTTTCAACTTAGCATTACAAAAAATATTCAACAAAATCAATCAATTGGTCAATTGACGGTCTGAAAATTGATGATTATACTCTAGGTGAACTTGGATTCGCCGATGACGTTTCGTTTTAAGTAAAGTAAGTAAATTGTAAATCTTTGGGAACCTCCTATATTCAGTATTGAATTGTTAATGGAGTAATAAATAAATTACTTCGGTCTGAAAGACCTAAGTATTGCATTCTCGAGCCAAAAGTAAAATTCTTACCCCCACTTTTTTGGCATTTCTCGACGTTTTAGGACCTACTGATTCTAAAAAAGCAACAAAAAATGTATGTCTGTCTGCCGACCGGCCGTCACAACCGACGAAATCTAGAAAACGGCTGGAGGGATTTCAAAATTTGTTTTTAAAAATAGGTACATTCAATGATAAGAGTCGAAAGGACGATTTGTTCGATAACTGTACCGGAAGTGTGTCAAAAAATCGTCAAGTGTGTCAAAACAAGGAAATTTGCATATTTTTTGCTTAAAGAACGTTCATTTTATAGTGATTACGAGTAGGACCATTGAATTTGGAGAAATATTGATGGTCGGGATTGGTATATGAGGCCAAAAACTAGATTATTGCATCATAAGTTTGTCAACAAAATATTGTCAAGTGTGTCAAAAGAATGATTTTCATTTTTTTTACCAATTTTTTGGCAAAAAATGAAATTAATTATTTGTATGACATGAGTTTTGAAAAAGTTTAAATTTTTGATTTTATTATAATTTTTGGAATTTTGAAGAAAGTTTGTATTTTTGACTTTGTTATAATTTTTGCGATATTTTTAGGATCTTGGAAAATGTTTTTTGATGTTCGAATTTTCGAATTTTTGATTTGGAAAAAGTTTCAATTTTTGATTTTGTAATAATTTTTGGAAAAAATTTGTATAATTGATTGTCTTATTGTCTGACTTAATTTTTGAAATATTTTTGGAATTTTAAAAAAAGTTTCAATTTTTAATTATGTAAGAATTTTCGGAATATTTTTAAAGTTTTGAAAAAATTTAAATTTTTGATTTTATTATAATTTTTGGAATACTTTTGGAATTCGGAAAAAAGTTTATATTTTTGATTTTGTTATAATTTTTGCGATATTATTAGAATTTTGGGAAAAGTTTTTTGAATTTTTGAAATATATTTAGAGTTGTAGAAAAAGTTTCAATTTTTGATTTTGTAATAATTTTTGGAATATTTTTAGATGCTGAAAAAAGTTTTAGAATTTTGAAAAATAATTTAAATTTTTTTATTATAATTTTTGCAATATTTTTGGAATTGTGAAAGAAATATGATTTTGTAATATTTTCTCGAAAATCTAAATTGGGTAGTTTGCTGATTTTATCATCTTTTCACTAAATTATGTTAATATATGATCTGTTATAATTTTCCGGCAACGTATTGATGTTTCGTGTTAGTTTTGTAATAAATTTCTAAACAGATATAAAAAATACTTGTCCTTGTCAGATAGAAAACAGATATAAAAAATGCTTGTCCGACAAAAAGTTATGTTTGATATACATCGCTGCCCAAAACTAAAAACCGTGTCCTCATAAATGTTTTTTGCCGAAAACTATATCAAAATCCTTAACCCAGACCGAAGTCTTGATGAGCTGTGAGAGCTGTGACTGAAGACCGAGAGCTGTGAGATTTCAGCCCCTTCATATTTTGTGATTGTGCGTACATAATTTTTCCAATTTCTTCCAAAAAACAGCAAATATTTTTTGGACGAAACAAATATTGTATTTATGCATAATTTTTTGTTACCAGATGTTATGCTTTAAAGAAATCGTTAGAATTTTATTATGACCTATTTTCCGTTTTGTTTAACTTTATTAGTCACCGAATGGGGTACATAACATCACAACACAATTATCTCCAAATCAAATACTAAGTGCCTAATTGTATTTTCATTAAGATGTGTTGCGAAAATGATGATTGTGAAAGTATTGATATAAAAAACTCATTATCAATTAATCCAAATGTGTATTATGTTCTATTTTATAAGTATTGTTTTGAAGTTGGTGATGTTGCATCTGTTTTCACCTTGACCCGCTCTTAAACCATTTGAAAAAATAGTGGATTATAGAAATTTAACATAAGTTGTTTTTTCTTAAATATTGGCCCACAGTCCTCAGAGAAAATGGAATGCATCAAGCGTTTAAACACATTCTTACATGCGGCTTACTCGTCTATAGGTTAGTGCAAACAGCCAAACTGTCAAAATCTTCCATTGTTAAACTGACGTAAAACAAGACTTCTTTGTTCAAGCAAGTACAAACAAGAATTCACGCAATATTTGTTACTGAATTACTCTGGTAGTAGTTATTTCACTATTTTAAACACTTTCAAATACTTGATTTCGTCTGTAGTCGATCTGTAAACCAATAGTTTTAAGTATTGATTAACATTTTTGACCTATAACATTCACCATTTTTTTTGAATTATTACTAAGTTTTATTAGTGTAACAATCAGAACAAATTGGCTTTGTGTCAAAAATTAGAAGAAAAAATGATAGTGATATGTTTCACATTAAACGTTAAAAATACTTTTCATAATTTCTCTCTAAAAAGTACACTTTGCTTTAATTGTCCAGCGTTACGAAAGCTGTCAATATCAAAGCAGTTTAGATAAGTTCATATCGTAACCGCTGTCAATTACTTATCGTAACTGCTGAAGTTTTGGCCTCAAATTTTCTTTTTTAAATCAAAGTACGCGAGTGATTCCTGTCAAACAAACTATTTCAGTTCATTGTTCAACTTCCTTGTAAATTGATTCAGAGCAGAAACAGAAACAAAACACAAATGGAAGATCCTACAAGTGACTTGAGTGATGGTGGACCTAATGAATTTGGTGAAGCTGCTGCAAATATTCATTTAGAGCTTCTACCGGACAAGTCTAGAGACAAATATATAGCAACATACAACACGTTTTGCTCTTGGATGAAAGAGAAAAAAGCTCAATCACCGTCGGAAAATGTTTTACTGGTTTATAAATACATTTAACAATTGCAATGTAACTATTAATAATAATTATGGAATGTAATTATATGTAGTTTTAACTGTTTTCCATTTGAATAAAACTTGTAAACAATTTACTACTTTTTAGAGAGAAATTATGAAAAGCACTGTTCGTAACTCGTGGAGAAAGTAAGTTATTTCAGAATTGGTGAATTGTTTGCACTCGCTATCGCTCGTGCACAAACTTTCACCAATACTGAAATAACTTACTTTCTCCACTTGTTACGAAATGTACTATTTTTAAACTTTGTTTACCAGTTGTGTAATAGTATATTGTATAACGACCGCATTAATATTAATATTAACGACCAAACTAGAAATACTGTAAGAATAGGACTTTTCCACAAAAAAAAACAAAATATTTTATTAAACCGGAAAACTGAATCTATGACAAACAAATTACACTTGCAAATCTTTTATTTATGAATCACTTTGAATAATGTAAAGAAACTATCAATTAGCTAAAGGCTTGAAACCACATACAACGGAAACAGAAACCGAAACCGAATTTCATACAAATTTTACAGAAACCGAATTTTTATCTGTCAAATTTGTATGAAATTCGGTTTCTGTTTCTGTTTCCGTTGTATGTGAATGCCCGGCTTAACAGAGAAAATAATCTAGCAGTATAAAAATAAATCAAAAAAAATTATACAAATCAAAATACAAAAAGGCTTACATTAATTTATTTCTTGAACGTTGTCTTCTTCCAAAACTAGTCCTGTGAACAAATGTTGATTGTAGGCTGTAATTCATTTTACTAATCGTAATTTGATTTAATTAAAAGCATCATGAAATGATAAAATTAAATTAGCTCTGCCAACTTGAAATATATCCAAGGTTGGCATGATATATATCAATGATATATATCCGATATATATCATTGATATATATCACGATATTTATTCCCTGATATATATCATGATATTTATAAAAAAGAAATTATTAACTATTCCTATCTAAAATTTGAAAAACTGTTACAGCACTGCCCGCAAAACGCGTGCCAAATCGTAGTAATCTGGTTCAGCTATTCTAAGAGTATGACCATAAAGCTGACATAGATGCTGACATAACTAAACTTATGACATAAATATTGTAATGCATGCTAAACATATGCTTTATTATCTAAAGACCATAGCAGTCGCTTTAGACTGAAATCAAAAATATAAAACGACTATTGCCGTTGTTGAGGAAATTTGGCATAAACTGGGAGTCGATCTTAAACTAGAGCAACCTGTAGAAGTTAAGAAACTTTTTTATCGAAGGATACATTTCTTTGAGAAACATGTCTTTAGATGCACCTTATCACCTAGCTAATGTATACTTGGCCATTGATTTTTAGGTAAACGTTTGAAGAACCACCAAAGAGAAGAAGCATATACTTCCCTACTTAAATATAATTATTTCAGTCTTCATTCCGTTTGTAATGGCGCTTTTAGTTGAAAATACACCATTTTCAAAATATGCATTTCAATCTCAGTTTAGAAACTCCACCAATGGTGTGGTAGAATGGAATTACTACTTAAGCAGGGTTTTCCAGAATTTGAAATACGGGCAAACACTGGTCTATTAATGGTTAACAGTATTCGACTTTTATTATTATGTCAGTACTAGAACCACTCGGCCGATCTATGGTTGACAGAAAATATCCAGTATTTAGTTAACTTTGAACGGCCAAGCACTGACCCATGAATGGTAAACAGTAATTGGCTATTGTTATTGAGCCATAACTATAGAACCATGAATCACGCGATCTACGGTTTGTAAAAAATAGCCTGTTTATTTTACTTTAAATGGTCAAGTATAATGCACGCCAATAGATAACATTAATTGGCTAATGTTATTGGGCCAGTACTGAACCATGAATTGGACGATTTTGTCATTTGGCTAAAATTCACTAGAGTAATATCCATTTTAGAAATATATATTTTGCAAAATTTCATCTATAGTTGTCCAGGTTGGTATAAGTTTTAAATTTTTTTCTTAAGACATTTTTATGTTATTTTAATTATTTTGCATTAAATTTATTTAAATTGAAACATATGATATTTTATAATGGCCCAGTCATGGTTGCCAGTACTCAGCCATTGCTGCTATACTTGTCATCATTATTTGTCCGTTACTGGGTCAGCTGTACAGTGTACAACCTTGTATGGCTCAATATTGTTTTTTTCCCTGGAAAATAAATGGCAGTTTTGAACAATAACAATAATAATAAATGCCGAAATTATCAACAAATAAAATTATGTTAGTGAACGAGACATAGTTACCAGTACTATGAGTCGTGGTTGCCAGTACCGAGTCATTGTTGAAATACTTGGTCGCCAAAAATTGACCATTAATGGACCAATTCTATTTCCTTGTATGGGCATTGCTGGCTTTTTTCTCTGACCCTTGAACGGCAGTCATTTTTTGTTCGAAGTTATCATCCAGTAACATTATGTTAATGGTCCAGTTATGGTTGCCAGTACTCGACCATTGTTGCATTACTAATCGCCGGTAACGGACTATTAATGGAGTAGTTGTACAAACTTGTTTGGGTATTGATAATGCAACTTGACAAAATAAATAAGACAAAGTGAGCGATCGTATTCTCGGACTTGTGCAATCGAATATATAGACGGCTTGATAAATTGCCTATAAAAACTAAATTGAAGTTGCCATATTTGAATTAAGTTTATAGGTGAAGAGGTAAGAAACGAAGGGGTGTGGAAAGGGCCACATATTGTATTATATTTAAGTTAAACAACTGATTCAAAAATAAATATCAGAACTTGATATATATCGGATATATATCTGATATATATCGGATATTTTGATATTTATATAAATATTATGATATTTGCCAACCTTGAATATATCCCTCATAGTTTGATCGAATTTATCTACACGCCAATAATTATTTGTATTTCAAAGCCCAGCAATATCATTAACTTCTTTAGCCGCTTGCTGATTGACATCAAATTTATGAATATTTGCATTTAACATGTAAAGCTTTGAATGAAGCGTCACCGTAACCGTTACTTCACCTGAATAACTATTTCCACGTTTTTGTATTTGAACTTGTGTTTTTTATTCATTTTCATTTTATTTGCTAAATGTTTTATCAAACAACTTTCACTAAAACTCATTACATAAAAATAAATAAATAAAAAACTTCGACATCACAATTAAAACAAATAATTTAATTTTCTATCATAAAAAAATTTACATTTTTCACAATTAAATCACATGATAATATATTAGTTTTAATTTTAATTAAATACTAATCTTCGATCCAAGCAATTTGATCGCTTATATACCTATATTAGGTTTCCTGTTTCCCTCTCCACAATTCTACTTTTTACAAATTAAACAATCATTTATGCAAAACATGTATTGACATTGAGTGACGTAACTAAACCGTCAACAAAAAAAATGTTTTTGCACAGTAGTACAAACAAATGTCCCTACGTTTATTTCAATTAAAGAGAAATAAATTAATAAATTACTAGCGAATTTCTTTAAATATGAATACTATTGTTTTAGAGTAAAAATTGAAAATAGTCCGTCGTTACAATACATTTACTCTTTTAGGTAGATTTCATATAAAAATCTACCTATTGCAATGTCCGTCATCTCGGAATTTCGGAAAAATTTTGATGCCAAACGACTATATATGTAAAGCGGAGACCGAAAAAAACAAAAAAAAAAGTTATATATATATATATATATATATATATATATATATATATATATATATATATATATATATATATATATATATATATATATATATATATATATATATATATATATATATATATATATATTATATATATATATATATATATATATATTTATATATATATATATATATATATATATATATATATATATATATATATATATATATATATATATATATATATATATATATATCAAATCAAATCTTAACTTTCAATTTTTCGTAGTTCAATTGACTCATCCCAACCGAAAACGATTTTTTTCGTAAACATTCAAAGCTTCGTATTTGTATTTCCTTCCACAGTGAAGTTTTCCTTGTCGAGAAGGTCAAATAAGTTTATCAAACTATATCCAAATAATTTAGTTATATTTTAGGTTTGGCATTTTGGCATGTTGCGTCAATAAATAATCCAATCATAGTTTATGTAAAACATCTGCAAATAATATCGATAATCTAATAAGGAATAAATAGATTAATGTAAGAATTCTTTAACGAAAAAGAAATTCAAAACTCAATGAACTAATAAATATGATTTGTTTACCATATCTGTTTTGCAAAAATTATCACTGATATCCAGTTTCTTCGTATAACAAAAAATACTATCACTTGCACTTTCAACAAATAATTCTAACTAAAATTTAAAGTTATACAAACTCAAACAGAATCACCTAACACTAATGTGATAATTAGCAAATTAAATTAACACAAAAAATATCAAAAAAAAAATTTCACTTTTGAGATTGTGAATTCAAACTTATAAGAAACAAATTCAAACTTATAAGAAACAAAAACAAAATAAAATACAGAACTTTGTTAGAAGTAGTTAATCTTAATACTATTATTTCCATACTAAAATCAAATTTTCACGTTTTTTCCTAAATTAGATTTTCTTCGTACAACTTAAGATTTAAACCGTATACTATACATATATGAATTATAAAACTACTAGAATATAATTTTAGTTCTACATATACGAATATTTTTTTATCAAATCAAACTACGAGAGTGAGTGATTAAGTATACTCATAAATGTATAGAATTCATTTTCATAAAACTTTATTTTGAGAAGGTTTTCATGTCTCTCGTATGCTTATCATCCCATTCATAATGGTATATAGTTTGTTTACATATTGATTGCAAACTACTGCGAGAAACAGGGCAAGGTTTCATAAGAGTTATGAGGTACGATATGTAAACATGTTTGCCATAACACAAAAACTGATAAGCATATCAGTAATAACTTATCGTTGTTTTTACCGCTACAACCATAAAATTATTATAATGAAATTTTCATACCAAATATGCTACACATTTATACTACTATTTATACTACGTGACACCAAAAAATTGAGCTGAGAAAAATCGTTCAACCACTTTCCCAGAATCTACATTATCAAGGGAAAAAGTTGATATATGATTGAACGATTGGTAGTAAAAATAAAACTGACCGTCACTGAATTATAAGTTTGGGAAAAGTGATAAGTCGAGCCTATTATATGAGCCTGTTGAGCAGATAATCCCAGGACAATTCGCACACTTTAGGACAAAACGAATCGATATTCGAGTTAGAAAATCCGATGGTAGGCGAACATAAATACTTGCACACATCGTACAAAATTAAGGTATCTTAGTATGCTTCCAACAAGAATGTTAATCCCGAAGAATCGTAGGTTGAAAGGAGTTATATGTGTGGACATTTTCGAAAAAATTTTTTCTTCACTTTATTTTTACACGCTTTGTCACAAAATTTTATAAATTTTTACTCTATTTGAGTTTTTTATTAAGAAAACTTTCTGTTTTATGTTGTGATATATTTAATTTATTTTTTTTTTATTTTTTAGACAACTAGTTTCGAACTTAATATTTTCATCATCAGGTCATTTTTCTGAAACTCTTTTCAGAAAAATGACCTGATATCGAACTTAATATTCGAAACTAGTTGTCTAAAAAACAATAAAAAATAAATTAAATATATCACAACATGAAAACAGAAAGTTTTCTTAATAAAAAACTCAAATAGAGCAAACATTTATTTAAAGGAGTTATTAACTTATCACTCTTATTGTAAAAGAATATGGTAAAAAAGAAAAAACGTTAGTTGAACCCCTTTAGTCTAATTAGCTGGTTGAATATTTTAGTATGCTTAAAATAAAAACTATGCTTTTATAACTGGGTCAACAACAGATTGAAATTTGAATTTTTCAGCTCCTGAAATTTGCCCAGTTAGGTTTAACAAAGAGTTGGTAGTGATTTTATCGTGTTATAAATATTTTCACCCAGCGTTTCACTCAGCTATGCCTTTCATTCAACCACTGTATTGTCGAGCACAAAATGTTATATTAACAACTCGCATTACAAAAATAGAATAAAGTAAGTTTTTAGAAAATCAATTTTCATACAAATATTCTTTTCTACAAACAACCAAACTAGAAATGGTCACTTATGATATAGAATTCAGTAATTTACTGTATAATGTTCCATTTATCTATTTATTATGGTGAAATTACCTAACGTTACAGTTTATTACGCACTAGTGCGTAATAAAATAACAAACAATTCAATCCAACATATCAACAAATACAAAACTAGCGCATTTCAACATTTCAACAAATAGCAACATTTCAACCAATACAAATAACAAACTAAAAATTTCAATTATTAATAGCAAGAATGAGCTTTTTGCAACTAATTTTTAATAATTTATAATGATTTTCCTATACTTTATGAATATAAAAAGTCCGAGCGGCAGGTATATCCGCTAGAAATAGGTAGATTTCGATATCAGATAGTTATGTGTGCAATTAGAATCGGATATATCAGATTACTTCATAAAAATCACTAATTAAAAACAGAAGTATTAAACAAACTTTGAAAATAAACATTATTTTATACAGTTTTTGAGCTCTAGGCACTAACCTGTACCCCGATATGGCCAACTGTCAAACATATTCAGGATACTGTTTGCCGCAACATACCCAGAAAATATTTTTAGCGTAAGTGAAAAAATGCGACCGTGAGAGTGCCGCTAAATGCCGTTGTACTTCACGCAGCTTATCGCAGATAGCTAAAGAACCTTTTATTGCAGATGTCTGATTTTTAAAAAATGATAGAAATATGTTCAAGTAATTAATATTTATAAATTTTGTTTACATATTTTGCCCCAAACGGCCGTTATAACGCTTTGTTTTTGACAGTTTTAAGGCTCTAGACTCTTAACCTGTACCCGGATACGGCCAGCTGTCGAACTTATCCAAGAGATTGTTTGTCGCAACACGCTCAGAAAAAATTTTTGGTCTAGGTTGAAAAATGCGACCGTGAGAGTGCCGCTAAATTCCGTTATACCTCATATCGTTTATATATATATATATATATATATATATATATATATATAATATAT
>OY856186.1:61455211-61541913 GCA_963693315.1 Diogma glabrata
CAGATGAATTATTTCAGGGACAACAACTTCGTAACAGTGTACCAGGATCCTTGTGACCGCACTCTGAGCTTAATTTGTTTTACATATCATTTTGATTCACAAGTGCTGAATAGATACTATAGTAGATACTATGAGTAGATACTATAACTCCCATAGAAAATTCTGCAGGTAAATTCTATTACTGTGAAGCGGTGAAGTAATAAGTTTTTTATAATGAAAAGAAGTTAAGAAATTTTTAACATTTCACTTCGTAGTTATAGAAATTAACTGCTAGATTCTCCATTCTCTCAAACATTGTTGTAGGTTATTTCGATCTTCCTAAAATATTAGGATTCCAGATTAGTTTGTTTTCCAGAATGAGACCTTTGGGTCAAAATAAAGAACTTAACGACAGTGAAACCTAATTTTCTTTTTGTATTAGATGTTTGAGATCTGTATAAGCGAATACCTTAAGTTCTCCAATTCCTTGCGAGTGGGTGATTCGTTAAGTAACTCCCTTAAAACTGTTAGATAAGTTGCCATCAAGTCATCCAAAAATTTGTGATGTTTGTGCTTTTGGGTTGGGTGGCCGTGTCCTATACGTTGAGCTCGACCAAAAAACACGCAAGAAGTAACCCAATTCGTCAGCGAAATCTGGCTCTTCAACTAACCTCCAGTCCTCAGGAATTCCACAGGGAGCGCTTAGCTATCAACAACAACTGGTTGAGGCTCAATATCAAACGGGAGTATTCACAACTGAATACACTACTCCGGCCATATTCTTATATGAAAATCTACTAACAATACTGTTTTTGGATCTCGAGCTCTCCGGCCACATTCTTATATGAAAATCCTCTAACATTACTATTTTTGGATCACGAGCTCTCCAACGGCTTGATATTTTCTCAACACTTCCTCAAATATGTCGTTCTTACATTGTTGGCCAATGTTTCGAGGATCTGCTGTATTAGTGCATGTACTGAATTATGTAGTGTAGTTTTCTACTTTTTAAGAGAGCTAGTCTCAATGAAAGTTCAGTCTCAAACAACCCTTGTTACCCTTTTAATTCTATTATCAAAAAACGCATGAAGCTTAAAATTTTATACAAATATTTTATTTATAGCAGAAGAACATTTCTGTGATGTAGTTCTTATTCCTGCTTACAGTTTTTAACCCTTATCCACTTACCCTTATAAAATTAAGTATTTTGTACACCTTTATTAAAACCTTCTGAAGTTTTAAAATAAAGCTTCTTGCTCAATGAGTAAATGCGTCATCTTATAAAAAGTGTAACCATAAAATTTTATTCATTGACAATTCATTAAAATCATTACCTTATTCCCTAAAAAAACGCTTTCTTTTTATTTTTGCTCCTATAGTTTATGGAAACTTTTATTTTTAACACTTCTAAAACATCATTAAAAAATTAATTAAATATGAATAATTTAAAATAAATTTTCCATAATCAATAATTTTAAAATTTTTTTTATAGAGTAAAAACTAGAAATAAAAATTAATGAATCATACATACACTGAAATGATAAATACAATTTAAAAAAATCGATGCACTAGATCGTTGATCTCAATCAAAACAGTTCGAATATAGAATCTCCAACTATGGAACATACAATAATTAAACCGTCCGTTATTAATGAAACAAAATCTGAAGATAACTTAAACTGTGAAAATATTAATAAACTAAAAAACGAAACTGAAAATACATTTTTGAAAAAAAGTTTTTCTAGTGCTGTAATGCCTACATGTAATATTTTACAACAAAAACGACTATCATGCTCAACAATAGCGAATACAAATAATCACTATACAAAACGTAATTCATCACAAAGTAATTTCACATCAACAACACCATTAACACCTACTGCTACAGCTGTACTACAGTTGAAGAATAAAGCTTGGTTTCCAGATAGTCTATTGCGGGTGTTTTATCATTGCAAGGTTATAATCTATTTAAAATTATATTTATTAGAGGAACTGTTTTTTTTAAATAAAAAAAATATGATTAAATAATAATTCATAACTAAATTAAACTTTAAAACAAGTTCGCTATTATGCCATATAATTGAAAACCGATTCATGTTTGATAGTTTTAGCTATAAACGTGTTTCATACAACTTATTTTTAATTTGCAATTTTTTTCATAATTTCGATATAAGTTTATAATATTGAATATTTTGCCTTGCATTTAAAAATTTACTAATATTATATATATACACGCTTTGAAACTTAACTGAGTAGAAATTTATGTTTAAATTTAGTAAAAAATTTTGAATCTTGAATGGTATTGGTTTCTACGTTTTTCATTAAGTAGTCCCTCTTTGGGCGCCATTGAGGAACATTGTTTATATTTGAAACCAGATATCTTGTGCCGGTGATGTCCATATAGGAGTGTAAACTGCAATATTTTGGCTCTCTACGTTTACAATTAAGTAGTCCCTCTTTGGGCGCCATTTTGAAACCTTTATTCTCTTCACCCCCTTTCATTTATATTTTAAACCAAATATCTTTTCACATTAATTAATTACTTAAACAGTTTAGGCAACAATTTGTGTTCTTCAAATAAATTAAATTTCAAACTTGTAAACTAATAAATTACTGAAAGTTATGAAGTTTAATAATTATAATATTTATTTATGTATTGAAACAAAAACCCAAATTGAATTGTGTTGTTCTACAAAATAATATTGCTTGAAATCGTAAACTGTCTAGTTTACCTAAATGCTTATTTTTTAAAACCTTTCTTTATTATCATTATAGTTTAATTTTATTATTGAGGAACATTCGAACGATACTAAAGAAGCTTAGTATAAAAGACATACCAGTCTGTATGTCAGTTATTATTCAAACAAAGAAAAAATATTTGCAAACAATTTCACCGTGATTGGGACAACTAAACGATAACATTTTCCTGACAACATAATGAGGTTTTATTAAAACATAAAGTTATATTAAATACAACAGTAGTTGAATAAAGTTATAATAACTATTTCCATGAAAAAATGTTCTTTGGCCTTATATCATGAATTTTACATTTTAAAATTGAAGTATTTGAAATTAATTGAACTATATTTTATTTTCACATAAATATTTCGTGTGATTGTCTCAACTGCATCGTTCTATAATTGTATAGTGGTTGAAACAATTTCGTAGTTCTAATCGCCATATCTGACCGCACGGTGAGGTTGAGACAACTGCATTTCGATTGGAAATAGAACATGTTTTTTCGGTGTAGTCTTGCCTTTAAAAACCAAATATGAAAACACCACAACCGAATTAGATGTTACCTTACTATGACAGCGTTGAGGTTGTAGTTACTCATTTTTCCTTAGTTGTCACTTCTAGATATAACTATAAAAAACTTGCAGTTAACTTTTATCCAAACAAACATTAGGCGATAAAGCCCTCTTGAAATGACAAAAAAGTATAAGCTTTTGGAAAACATTATTTTATTTTATATTTTTTCATCTTCTCCACATTAAACGAATTTCGGAACCGAAAGGTTCAAAAAGAATATAGTCAAGTTCAACTACTTTTAGTCTATTTTTCTACTATAAACAATTACATACAATTACATTACACTATATAGAATTATTACTTTGTCAACGCTTATTTTGTTATCAGCTTAAAAAAAATTATGACTTGCAAGATATGTATTTAAGTTTTTGGCTTTATTTAGATTCAGTAACCTGTACAAGTATACAGTTATATGTAGATTTAGGTAAAGTTAAATTTTTGATCACCTATAGTTAATGGAGAGCTAGAATTATAGAATTATAAAATTTAGGCATTGCATGTTAGAGAATAAGTTTAAGGTATTGTATGAAAATTTATCATGTCATTATTTCTCACACCAAGTCATAACATACATGTAGTTTTTTATCAAATTAAAATTGTATGTAAATACAGTTATAAATGGAAACAGTAACAAATTTTTTTAATATCAGTAATTATAAATAATTTAATTTTATACCTATTTGTACCGGGTACCGGTTTTTCTCGATTTCTTATAACATAAAATACGAAATAGGTTAGGATTGCTTTTGTCAATGTTATATTGTAATTGATAACATTTATATTTTCAGTTGAAATAAATTGTATTTTAATTATTAAACAAATGTATTACCTAACTTTTTTTTTTCACTTAACTCATAACACCAGAAAACATTTGACCTTTATTTTTAATTTTCGTATTGATAACGGAATACAGGTTACACGATCTAATGATTTGGTTTTAAATCTTAATGGAATTTTTTAATGGAAATTAACTTTAAATCTATTACAATTATATACATAAAAGAATTAGCATCCAAAATTTGCGTTGACTTATTTGAATAGACAGAAATCCTGTTCTTATACTTCTTGTTTTCTACTACACAGTCAACGAGTCTTTTGGCATTGGCGACAATAGCAATGTTGTTCATATAACTGACTATCGTCGTGTTCTTTGCAGTTTCTATTTTAAAGACATCATCGTTTGTTTCACAACAGCGGTTCTAATAAATCTTTTGGTACCCCTTCGCTTATGTTGCATTTTTTATGCATTTCTTATTGGTGACAAAAGCTGTTTTAGATAGCGTTTTTATTGATTAAATCTAATTTCTACCAAATTGTAGATTTCTGTCAATTAATAAATTTGGCTTAATGTCTTAACAATAAAATTAAAAAACAACAAATTCAATGTTTTAATTTGTTCATCATAATATTCAATGGTTCAAATAAGACACTGAGATTGTGGAAGGTGATTTCAGTTTTCTGAAAAACACTATCTCGACTACGATACGAGCGGCAATTCTCTCAAACAACGCAAACTTGCAAAAGACGAATCAAAAATTACTGCTTGATGTTAATTTTTGCGACTATCTTTTGATATAAAACATAATTTGAGCGATATTCATTAGAGCATTCTCCATTAATAAAAACAAATTTATATTGATCATTCAGGCGCTAAAAAAATTGAAATTCAAAATTTTGCGCCACGCTTTAGTGGAATAATAAAAGTTAAATTAAAAATAATTGTTAATTATTATTTTAAATTTGGCAAAACAAAATGTATAATGATTTAATTGTGTGGCGCTTTGTGTATTCTGACGATATTCTGACTTTGAATATTTAGTTCATCACAACATTCAAATTTGTTCATGGACACATTTGAGAAATTTAACGCCATCTTTTATATGTAGAACTCGAGCCCGATTGTCCAAATTTTTTGTAGTTGACATGCAAAATATTTTACGGTTGAAATGAATTTTTTCTTCACCTAAAAGAGCAAGGTAAATGGATTCGGAATTTGTTACTTGTGGTGCACTTTTCAATAATTACAACTTTTGTGAAAAAACGAAATTTTAGTCAAACCGACCTGATATTGTCCAACACAACTATTCCTTTTAAAGCAAAAAACTTTTTAGAAAACCTCTCCATTAAGTTTAAATGCTTGTTTTCTATAATTACAACTTTTAAGAACCAACCATCCGCAATGAATTTTTCAATTCATCCAGTTCTGAACCCAGTGAAGGTTTCATATATCGTACGTTATTATGTACATATATCAAAATATTTCCAAAACCGTGCGATATAAAGTTTAACAAATAAAATGCAATGTTACTCACATTAAGTACTCTTTCAAATAGTACCCAGTAGTTGGTGAAGCAAAAAATAATTTTTGATCTTCCATCCTGCTCAGCCCCTTAAAAATAAAATAATAAATACTGAGCCGGTCAATTTATTTTTCGTTTAAAATTTTCTAAACTTACCATCAGTATGAATTTATTTAAAAAATGTTTACTTTATCTAGTTCGGAACTGAGGTCGCCATGGGCATGTTTAAAAACTATTTCTTCTTTCCTCCTCCGAATTTCTAGTCCCTAAGTATAATAATCAGACAATGATTTTTGTTCATAATTTACAAAATTTTCTATCATCCTAATTTTTTTTTAAAGTTTTTGGTCGTCTATGTTTGGCATTAAGTGGGAGAGAAAAACATTCAAAACCCGCACATTTTCCAAATTATAGAAAAAACAATGTCAAGAAAAATTTTAAACTATTTTTTTTTAAATTTTGGAGTGTAACGCTTTTATATGACCTTAGTGACCCGCCACAAAAACACTTTTTTAAAAGGTCACAACACAGTTCTTTCAAACCAATTAATCCAATATTGTTTATTTTGCTCACCATATTGTGTTGGCACTCACGTTTTACCCTCGTATCAAATTGGTGGTCGATATGATATATAGTTTACGAGATAACTGACGATAAGTGTCAAAAAAACGGACAAACGCCGAAAGCCTCACCATGCGGTGCAGTTACTTGTAACACTTTATTTTGTAACATTTTAGAGATTGCTATATACCGCGGCTTTGATCTCGTTTCTTTGTCAATAATCTATCATAAGATTGATCTTCCTTGTTTAACATAATCGAAATTTTTTTCTTCTGACCATGGTTGTTTAAACTGATAACAATCTGTCATTCCTTTTAACTTTTTTCTTACACCGCACAAATCTTATATCTTAAAAAATGAAATTAGGATAAATTCAAGAAATCAAATTGGAACCTTTTTTTCATCTTATAAAAGAAAAATTGAAGAATAATTTTCTTTATAAATTTTTCGTAATCAATTTTATGAAAAACAGTCAAAGAAAATATTCATTATATTAAGTAAAAAGCATAACTGTGTATGGTGTACTTAGTATAATGGATATTTTCTTTGACTGTTTTTTTAAAAATTGCATATGAGTAAACTAAGATTTATGCTTTTCCATAACTCATCGATTCATTTTTGATTTTGTAAAAAATTCATCCGATCCATCTAGGTTTAAAATTCACTTTTCATTAATTCATTTTAAATAATAAATTAATAAAATTTAAATATTTCTTTAATTTTTTTTGCAGAATTCAGGGATAGGAAAACCAAGCGTATATCATGCTCTAGTTGTAATTTTTTTAGAATTTTTTGCATGGGGTCTGCTGACCGTGCCCGTTATTACAGTAAGTGTTTATTTTATATTTTATAATATGTATACTAAATGAATTAGTGATTTTTATTCACTTTTTCTAAAGTTATCGGATTGGTTAATTTAAAAAAAAAAATCTAGTTCGATTGACCCAGTTTCAATTTTAGTTCAAAAAAATGTTTTAAAATGAAGTTTGCAAAGCTATCCCTACAGTCCACATCAAAGTTATTGAAGATCTAAATCGAGTTCTAAAAGATCGCCGTCGAAGAGGTCGAACTGTCTCGGCGCACCAGATTCATTCTAGTGCAACTAAGATTAGGTTGGTTACGCATCAATCAAGCACCATTAATCTTAGTTATGGAATATTTTTTGATAAGGACATGTTTTTGTTTGCTCGATTAAATTACCCTCCATATAACCCTATATGTGATCATTGAAGAAAACAGTGAGTCACATGATCGCGGAATATGCCACTAGCTGGATTATTCGCAACGCCAATTTAGTTCTGTTCCTGCAAATTTTTCGAAATAAGTCTTTTAAAAATTTAGATTGTATTATTTTTGATAAAATTTTTTAATGACGAGAAAGGATCTATTTTTTCTAAACTGTAATTTATTTTTTCGGTACAATCCTAGTTTATCCCCCCAAATAGATTTGCGTTTTTTTTTTTCAGATAAATGGAAAGATTAGGTCCTCTGCATCCTAATTATGAAAAAAAAAATTTGCGGAAATGAGGGGGTCAAAAGTTATAAAGGATCAAACTTTCAATTTTACCTTGGTCCCCCCTTTGGTTTTTTTTTAGTTTTTTTTTTTTTCTTTTTTTTTTTATTTTTATTTATCAAAAGTTATAAAGGATCAAACTTTCAATTTTACCTTGGTCCCCCTTTGGTTTTTTAGACTTTGAATTCAATTTTTAAATTTTTTTTTGACTCAATTCTGCAATCTTGCACAATTTCGATCAGAGATAGCACCGAATACCCCCCCCCCCCCCTCGCACATCGCGCCCCCGCGTCCTCCCCCCCCGCGTTTTTCCACGGACGCGCGAGTGGGGGGCGCGTGAGATGGGTCGCGTTGGGGGGGGGGGGGGGTCGGTGCTATCTCTGATCGAAATTGTGCAAGATCGCAGAATTGAGTCAAAAAAAAATTTTAAAAATTGAATTCAAATTCTAAAAAACCAAAGGGGGGACCAAGGTAAAATTGAAAGTTTGATCCTTTATAACTTTTGATAAATAAAAATAAAAAAAAAAGAAAAAAAAAAAAACTAAAAAAAAAACCAAAGGGGGGACCAAGGTAAAATTGAAAGTTTGATCCTTTATAACTTTTGACCCCCTCATTTCCGCAAATTTTTTTTTTCATAATTAGGATGCAGAGGACCTAATCTTTCCATTTATCTGAAAAAAAAAACGCAAATCTATTTGGGGGGATAAACTAGGATTGTACCGAAAAAATAAATTACAGTTTAGAAAAAATAGATCCTTTCTCGTCATTAAAAAATTTTATCAAAAATAATACAATCTAAATTTTTAAAAGACTTATTTCGAAAAATTTGCAGGAATTTTTGACCCCCTCATTTCCGCAAATTTTTTTTTTTTTCATAATTAGGATGCAGAGGACCTAATCTTTCTATTTATCTGAAAAAAAACGCAAATCTATTTGGGGGGATAAACTAGGATAATGCCATTTTTTCTGCTAAGGTTTGCTTAGGATGCTTTTTTAAATGTCCCTTATACATTTTTGTTATACGGCCTTGCAGGTGGCATTGGATTTTCTTTGCCAGAACTATATCGTTCGTTTAGACTGTATTTCATGTTTCTCAGACGTGTATGGATGAATGCTAGTTTTGTGACAGCTTATTCACGAGCTACAGGATCGTTGGGAGGTTTTACTTGTAGAATTCTTGGATAGAAATATTGGATACAAATATAAATTGTGCGCTAGTCTACCTATCCGGAATACGATATGTGTTATCGGTATTTCAGACACGTGGATTTTGGGTAGCCCATTTGGTTGATTACTATTATGTGTTGTTAGGTATTTTTATTGTTAGGACGCTGGTGCATTATTTTTCTTTTAGTTCTTTAACCATTGAATTGTTTTAGTTTGTAGTGAGAAAGTCACGTTTTAAAATTTTATACGTGCTAGAATCGCTGAGTAAGAGGTTTAATTTATTAATATACTCAGTCTTTGACATGGTGACTGTTGTTGGTTGGTTAAATGTTCAAGAAACTTATAGTTAATATTAAATATTGGTTGATAATGTTACCTGTGGCGAATTGGTGATTATGGTGGAAGAGTTGGTAGTGCTTGATAAGGTTTGGTTTTCTAAAACAAATGATGTGCATTGTTTTTAGTTTAGTTTGCCGATATGGATTGCTTGTTCTGTGTTCGCTATTAGAACGAAACATAGAAGGTTTTTAGATGAGTAAGAAATTGAGAATTAAGGATAAATAGAGAATTAAGTTTTGTTTTGAGAAAAGGAAGTGTTTGTTTGAATTTGTTGAATTATAGCAAAAAGATAGAGGACCTACTTGACTGCTTCGTTTCAATTTTATTGATAAGTATGTTACTTTGCAATTAACTTAAAGTTTTCCATATAAAATACATGAAATACATGGGGAGCTCGTGTTTTAGTTTGGCAGAGTTTTCTGTGGCAATATTCATAGATGAAATTTGTAGATGTGTTTTTAAAGAGTCTAGCATTAATCACTTTTTATTACATCGATTTGCCAAATATTCTTGATTTGCCTTAAATATTTTACTGTTGAAGGGAGAGTAAAAAAACGTTTCGAAGGAGAATTTTTTTTTGTCACGAGTGGTTCGTTCTCTTATCCCATTATTTTAAAATTTCCTTATTTTTCTACATAATATCAAGGATTTGATTTTTAGAAAATTTTTTTTTAAATTATAAGAAATTTTTTAAAAAAATTTTTCTTACAAACTATATTAAAATCTTTCTATAACTTACAACAAAAATCGCCAAAATCCAAACCTCTGGTAGGTATTGTGTAGAAAAATAACGAATAAACTGAATTTGATGCGTTCCTTATAATGAGTCGCCTTTCTTTGATGGTTGTGCATCCTTGATTTTTGGAGCCGTAGTCAGCGGAGTGAGAGGCAGTTGTTTACTGTAATCTTACTAAGCCAAGTTTTTGTGCTGCTGAACGACTAGTAAGCCCCATTTCTCTAAATTCCTCAATTTTGCTACGTTCTTCAGGAGTTATATATGTGTCTCTTTGAGCATTTATATGCTTTTGTTACACTTAATAACACTTTTAAAATATTGCACTTTTATTTAAAACAAAAATATTAAAGAAAAAATATTTTAATACGCAAATGCTATGCAGGAGAAAGAGCGTGGAAAAAGGAGGACAGACGCTAGTGCACCATTGAAAGAAGGAGAAAGCATTATTGCTAATCCAGAACTAATAGTGGTTGAAACTAGTATCTCGAAAGAATGAATGCAGAAAGGGGAAGTGATGAAACGCCGAAAAAAGAGAAGGAGGCGGCGTTTAAAGGATGAACTACTCCAAAAAACAGCTTTAGATATAGGGGAGCAGAATAAGCGCATGCCAATAGAAAAATGGCAGCAGGTAGAACCAACAATAAGAGGCAGCGTTCGGGTAGGAAGCCAGTCCGTTCAGACACCAGGAAAATTAAAGTATCATTTGCGGATTTGCTTCAAAAGGTATAGATAGGGATGTTGTAGATAGGACTGTAAAGATCTTGGTAACACGGTGTCACAAATGCGTCAAACGGCGAATGGTGATGTACTTTTGGAAATAAAATCCAAAGGGGACCACTCACAAACAGTGACATACGGTCAACAACTTAATGCGATTGTTGAAAATCTAGAAGAGAAAACTCTGTCGCAGGCCACTGTAATTGTTATCAAAGACATAGAGAACAACGTCTCAGGAAGTCTACGAGGCTCTTGAAACGCAATATCAACCATGTTATTCATTCCATGTCAACTTAGTTGAAGTATGAAGAAGGCAAAACGTGTTCGTCGATTAAATAAAACGGAGTATTTGGGGCAGTGGGGTATTTGGATTTATAACTAAATACTTTGAGCTAATGGGCACCTAGCTACAAGAGGATTTCTGTCTCGTTGGACAGCCAGGCAGCCGTTAATGCGTTAATACACTAACCTCGTAAAGCATCACATTCAAAATGGTTGAAGATTGTGTGAGCAAGCTAAACAAGCTTGGTAATGGTAACAAAAGAATAGTTTACTGGATACCTGGTAATGTGGGTATCGCTAGTAATGAAGAAACCGACAAATTAACAAGGAAGATTACAATAACATCGGCTGGTCGAAACACTTTTGTGGACTAGGGACAAAATCTATTCTATAAGATGAGCGAGAATTATGACGGAATGCTCCAAAGTCTGGAAAAATCCCAAAAGCTTAAGGCGTCCTTATAAAACACTGTACATGAAAACAACTTAAGAATATTGGGGTGGATGATAGAGTCGAATGTAGAATCTGTCTCTTACAGGAAAAGACACCAGCCCATCTTCTCAAAGATTGTGGAGTTTTAAGGTGTCATATGAGAGAGTATTATATTGACGTGCATGACCTGCATTCACTTAACCCTTCTAATATCCTAAAGTTCCTAAAGGAGAATGGATGGAAGGAGATACTGTAGCTGAGTAATCTTCAGGATGTAAGCGAGAATAGATCATATTGATCGCAATTTCGCAGTACAACATATCACTACTTACAAATATAATCTCTATTTTAATGCACTGATTTTCAAACTACCGAAATTTCACCAAAAATTTTTAGTTTTGTAATTTCAAACAAAAATTAAAGTAGTATGAAAAAGAGAACCTGAAGGCATTGCCATTACGTCAAATGCAGGCGACTGCACAATGCTTGCAACAAAAAACGATTTCAAACAACTCACCAATAAACTGAACTACCTCAACACTGTGAATGAATGGTTGGTTTAGAAGCAGAAAGGTAGTTTCTACTGTAAAGTAATAACAACATACCACGACTTACAAAAATTACTACCAAGCCTACCAAATCTACCAAACCTTATTGACAAATACGTCAACAAATTTACCATGGTGGAACAAACTCTTTTGTCCCAGCTCCCAAAGCGTCCCAAACCCATGGTCCCTCCATTACCATATCCAGCTCCGGCGTACTAATGTCTACTACCCTCTTAATATATACCTCCCTAATCTTCGTGGATAACCTATCAAATAATTGATGGACTCCTGCAGACAAAATCAAAATTACATACTTACACGAAACATAAATTACCAAAAAATGTTCACTAAACTTAAAGATTTAACACCAAAGAAAAATAACTGCAAGACTCAAAATATACCCTATGAAAGAAATTGCAAATCATCCATTAGTTGCTATGTAGGCAAATTCTCACAGTACCCAAAAAAAAAAGATCCGTTGACTCCAAAAGAATGTTGAACTCTCCAGAAACAACACCAAATATAATCAACAAATCGCTAATATTCCATAAATCGCACATGTCATTTGCACTTTAAACTAATATTCCTAACTTCAATGTACTACAAAATCGTCTTAATATCACCCATTTATCACCAAAATGCCATTTCATTCTTAATATTTGAGATTACACAACGGTTTTTATAAAAGTCAAACAAATATCAAACAAAACTTGTTGAAACGTCAAACGAATTTTTGAAATAATTAAATAATAACTTTTAAAAATAATTTATACAAACGTAGTAGTTTTACAAAAAAAGTAATTGATTTTAAACCAATATCATTAGTAATACACTTACGCCAAAAATTGAGCTGTTATCGCTTTGCATTCCATAATCTGGGTCCAGTATTCAATTATTTGCTATCGAAAGCCATAGAAATAGTTTATGCGATTGCAATCCCGTCCGTGTATGTTTGTGTCTGTCAATCTGTGGACAAGATACTCTGAATCACTTGATATATTGACCCCAAATTTGGTACATAGGTATCTTAGGCCAATATCTCTTTTTTTGTGATATTTGTTATATTCAACAATGTTATCGAAAGCTATAGAGACAGTTTATGTGTTTAATCAACCACAAGGTGTAATATTTAATTCTGTGGAGCTTTTTTTCAATTCATTTATACGTTCAAACCCTCCCAATCCTGTGTTGAATAAAAAGTAATCCTGAATATAACTTTTAAAATAGTCTACTGTTTAGTTCAATGAAAAGAATTAACGATCTGTATAAAATAAAGCTTGATGATTTTTAGAACGTGTCTCTGTTCGCGCACCTTGAACCGCACCTGGTGATAAACCATATCATAGTGAATTTTTTATTCTTAAACTAAAGCTGCAAAACAAACACAATAATTTAAAAGTGCTGGAATTCCATTAAAGGACATTCATTTTTGCCATAAATGTTATATACGTTAATAAAATTTTTATAACTTCCATAAATCGTGTCAATTCTATGAGATCTCAACTCCAGAAAAAATGAAAATACATTTTGTCCTTAATTGTGTTGACAATTGTAGCAGGTACCCGTCATGTGTTTTTTCTCACTACCATCTGTTGACTTATAAAAGGTATGCATATTTCATTTCGTTCATTAAGTAAGTCATTTGTTTCAACTGTTCAAGTCAGCTGTTCCGGTTACCAATCAAATTCTTTTACTAAGAAATGTTATGGAAAATGACAAAACTTCAGTTTCGTAACATCTGCACATTCATGATATCCGCTTCTTTAAATACTAAAGTTTGACAAGCTTCTTGTCTTCTGATATTGCCTAATTGTGGGCACGTGAGTCGGTCACAAGTAAAGGAATTCAAATTATCAAAAAATGGAGCTGGATACTATCAATTTTAAACCCTGCTGGACTGTAGTTACTTAACGACCTTAGAGATATAGACTGGTAAGTCCTTTATGCCATCCTCATATTCAAAAGCTGAAGACCTTTTGAATATAAGCCAATAACCTTGAATTGTCTACTTTGCAGAAATTTTCTATCCTCAGATAGTTTAATCATTACATGCTGCTTCGGAGTCTTGAGAGAACCAAACATTCTCCCTTAATATGAAGGATCATCCTCTTCAAGACAAAAACTGCATGTTGGATCATTTTCTACTCGAAGCCGAAGCATATGTTTATTGCCTTTTAGGGTGACATGGTAGTAGTTCCACCACATGAACATCTTGGAAAACTTGCAGCCTTCATGTGTTTCTCTATTGTGAGTTACTGAATCGAAAGAGAACCTGTTCTACTAGCGATCTTATCCTACCTTTCGATATACCAATTACTAGTTCAAGGCGTGTGTGCCTGCCTGTGAAGATCTTTGGTAATTCATTAGCTTTTTCGTTCCCCACATGCCCCTCTATGCCCTGGTATTTATATCAGTGATATGCTGTTCTTTAGTCAGAGATAATTCAAGGACCTAGAAAATTCTTACACTTAATAATGTAGTTTCCTAGAGCTTTTAGAGCAGCCTGGCTATCAGTAAAAATATTAATGACCTTGAAAGACCACTTAAGCTTTGTCGCTCGCTTCGATGCTGTATTTATGGCGAATACTTCAGTCTGAAAGACTGTGTAGTATTCGCCAAGTGGAAATTGCATACCCAAGATTTTATTTCTGAAGTAGACCGCAGCTCATGCACTATTTCCTGTTAGATATCCTGTATCCATCAATGTAGATGTTCAACGTGCTGGTTGCACTGCCAATAGGAAATAAGCTACATCCCGGTCCTCTATCGTTGGCATTACAACTCTATACTCCTTTCGAAAGGCAGTTAGTGGTACTGTGTTATCAGTCGGCATGGACAAATCTGTTAGGTGTTCTTCCAGATCCCTCCATAGCGCTTAATGATTTCTCCTACAGCCCCTGGTAGCTCCCAGGAGTTCGAGCCCTTTTGTAGTCTTAAGAGTCTTCATTCTTACAAATATATGCAAGAGAAGAAGCCCTAATAAAACTTGCTGACTTGCTGCAGGCGTTGTCCTGAAAGCAATAGTGATACATAAACAGGTAAGCCTTTGTACCGCCTTCAGTTTTTTTATCGCATTCCCAGCAAAAGTTCTCGAGAGCCATGCAAGTAACATACAGCTGACAATGGGTCTGAGAACTACTTTATACAGCCACTAGAGTCTAGGCCATTTTTGGAGTCAGCTTCCATTTGCTCACAAAAACTCACTTGTACTGCCACAACCCGAGTTGCATTTGCGAATTTAGTCTCAACTTGAACAGACTAATTGAATCGCTTGTCGAAAGAAACACCAAGATACTTCACACTATCTTAGAGTGTTAATGTGTTATCACCGATTGAAGGAAGAGTGAAGTTATTTAGTTTTCTTCTGTTGGTAAACGCTACGTGCTGCATCTTAGAAGCATTGATCGAGAGACCATTCTTCCGACACCAACTGTTGACAATCTCTGCATTTTTCTGCAGAGATGTCCCATATTCAAAAGAATACTAACATCATCGGTATAGCTGTATGTGTTACGCCCTTCATTTAGTTCAATTAAGAACTGGTCTACCATAATGTTCCACAACAGGGGTGAAAGAACGCCCCCTCACACCTACCTGGATTGTGATGTTGTAGTTCGGGTGAATAAACATACATCCATCTTCCAGCGCCCGTTGCTTTACGACCTTTCCGCTGCTTTAAGGAGTGACTTAAAAGTGGCTTTGTCAAAAGCCCCTTATATGTTAAGAAAATTGCCGGAGTGATAGCCTTTTTAGAGAAAGTCTCTTCACTATCAGAGACCATCTCGGAGAGGATTGTGTCCGTAAATTTTTTCGCTTGATAAGCGTGTTAAGAAAATCGATTAAAGGTCGGGCGGACACCTATAGAGTTCCTCATTCTACTTTTCTAAAGTACGGACCATTTTAGAGAAAGTCTCCTTTTAGGCCTTTTTAGAGAAAGTCTCTTCAATATCAGAGACCATCTCGGAGAGGATTGTGTCCGTAAATTTTTTCGCTTGATAAGCGTGTTAAGAAAATCGATTATAGGTCAGGCGGACACCAATAGAGTTCCTCATTCTACTTTTCTAAAGTACGGATCATAGCAATATCAAATGTGATCCGAAAATCTGTGAAAAATAAAGTGTAAAGGTTAATATTTGAAATCACGAGTGGTAAATGAAACCATTTTAATTGATGCCAATCGGTGCTCTGAAATTTTATGCATGCCATGAACAAAAAAAAAGACACAAGTGCGAATAAAATTCGCTCGTCAAGGGTTCGTCAAGGGAATGTAAAAGAACACAATATCAAAAATTATTGGCAAAAAGTTGTGTTGTAACGTCCTTATATTTCCAGACCAAAGACGCATAACAAAATAAATGTTAAATTGTAAATGTCAATAGTAAATTACAATCAAATCTACATTGATGAAAATGGCAAAAAAAATGTTAATTCAGGTTAAATCTTATCCATAGATGTTTTTGGTAACTTAAGAAAGATTCGATTACACCAGCTTGTAAATGGATTAAATTTGATTATTTTTTCGGTCAATCAAGTGTTGAAATTTAGGGGGGTAGAGAAGCTACATACTAAAAACATTTTTTTTTCAATAACACAAAAACTGTGCATTGCAAAATTCTATAAAAAATTGTAATATTTCTTAAATTAAGTGCTCTTTCATATGACGAGTAGGGATCTGGGTCAAAAATGGTTTTTTTTACCCTCCCCACACTCATCCTAAACACATTGAATTATAATCATTTGAGTCTTCGCTATGATTTTCGTTCAAAATTTACCAATATTCCTGTCTCTGTGAATTGTTTCAAATTTTTCTGTCAATCATCGCCGAAACGTAGGGGGCGGAAAGAACTGAATTTTTCTTGTCACTACACTTTCTTGTCCATAACTCAAAAATTGTGCACCCAAAAATTCTAAAAAAAATTGCAATTATTTTTAAATTAAGTGCTCTTTCAAACTCGGTTGGTTCAAAAACATTTTTTTTACCCCCTCTACCCGGGTTCCCTAAACACACAGAAATATAATTATTGGAGACTTTGCTTTGGTTATCATACAAAATTTACCAAATTTCCTAACTAAGTGCTCTTTCAAATGACACCCCACTCGTTTGGGTCAAAAAAAGTTTTTTTTCCCTCTCTGCCGCGGCCCGGAATATAAAATTATTTGAGACTTCGCTATAGTTTTCGTACAAAATTTACCAAATTTCCTAACTCTGTGAATTTTTACAAATTTTTCTGTCAATCAGTGTCGAAACGTAGGGGGTGGGAACGGTCTGAAAGTCGCCCTTTTTTGAAAATAACTCAAAAACTGTGCATCGCAAAATTCTAAAAAAAATTGCTTTGTTTTCTAAATTAGGTGCTCTTTCAAATGATACCCCACTTGACCACATTTTAAATGGATTTTTTTACCCCTCCTCATTTCCACCCCCTTAATATATCTAATTATGAGTGTATGACGCTTTTATATATTTTTTGTTAAAAAATTACTAATTATTCTATCATTCCAAATACATTTAAAAATTTTCGATCAGTTAGGTTCGGAGCTAATCGAGGTAAGAAAACACGAAAAAAACGTCATTATACTGAAAAAAAAATGTACGTAAAATTAACTGAAATGGCCATTGATTCAACATACATTTCGGTTACTTTTGATCCTACAAATTGTTCGTTAAATTCAACAACTGATGTCTGTTGATCTTATTTTACGAATAATTTTCTACATACAGTTAGTAAATTGCACAAACATGTCTGTTGATAATTACTAACAACAGCAACAAATTGACTCTTAAAATAATGAAAATGTTTGTTAAATATTGCTTGTTTTGGAATAAACACTGTTAACATAGGCCAACTTTAAATCTGAAAAATAAAACTACAAAAAGAATAACATGAAATTGGTATTGAAATTTTTTAAGATTTTTATTTATTTTACAATATATTCACACGCAAGTAATTAAGTTAATAAACATAATTAATAAAAAAAAATAATCAATGAAGATATTGTTACAATTTAATTATTTAAAATTATTATTTTACATATATTTGCTTTTAAGTTTAATGCTAAATAATAATGTTATAAATCAAATTTATAATATCGTTTCCAATAAAAATAAAGAACGCGGCATCGACTGTTAAACACTTCTAATTCTGGGATTTTGATGGTGTATTCTGCGTGGGTTTTGTAATTGGTTGCTAAATGTCAGTATTCTGTTCTGATATAAAAATATATTATTAATATTATATGAAAAATTATTAAACAATTTTAATAAATTAAACCTTTATGCACTTTTACACATTACTTTTTATCTAATTTAATTTTGAGATTTCAATATTTTTATATAAAATTTAAGTTTTTTATTATTTAATTAATAACATCAAAATTTTTCAATTACAATTCACCTAGCACAATTCACTTAATAAATTATGATATTTTAGAATTTCATGTTTTCTTTGTTTATCACTTTTTAATAATTTTACTAATAACACCAGTTAAGTTTGACATGCAAATAGGAATAAAGTACAAGAATTTTACGCATAGAAACAGTTTCATTCTTTTGCTTTCTGTTATTCCATTCAACAATTAAAATCAACCAACAGTTAGTAAGTGTCGTTAAAAATATTTGACTGATATGTTTGTTGAAAATAGGAAATTAACGAACATGTCTGTTGGAACAATCAAATTCAAACAACATGTCCTTTTAATAAATTCAAAAGACAAACGTTTGTTGAATTTTGCTTACATTTTTTTTTGAGTGTATTCAAAATTATACAAAAAATGATGAGGTGTAAAATTCCAAAATAAACTTTTATGGAATACTGAAATGAAGCCCTTTCATATGATACCCTACTTGAATCACTTTAGTTTTATTTGTAGTCGTCATTTCATGTGGACATGTTAGTTTTATACGCACCTCAAATTTCAAGTTCATAGCATTTATAGTTTACGAGATAATCGATATAATGTGAAAAACTCATTTTACTCTCACCAATAGTGTTCCGTATAAAAAACGGAACCCTAAAAAGTCGGTCAAGTGCGAATAATGTTCGTTCGCCGAGTTTTTCGTGAACAAAGAGAACAAAATATTAAAAATAATTTCCAAAAAGTTGTGTTGCAAAATCTGTATATTCCTCTCCGCATGGAGGAATCAGTTTTTGTTGTTTTGAAAATTTTATTTTTGATCTACGGGTGTGACAATCCCGCGTACTCCAGTCCCTGCTATTGACATACGAGTTAACGTGAGATATCACATACCACTGGCAATAGCAGTGGATATCACTAGCCAAGGTGACATCTTAGGGGTGGTGGTGGATGAACTGTATTCAGTCAACGGTAGCACCCTCAATCTTAGCTGTGAAAAAATCCTTGATGATGAGACGCCATTGCTTCCTTGAGGAAACGCGCCTTCATATAACTATGTGTGGGCTTTAATCCTCAAGAAAGACAGTGCGTCACAGGATCAAGGAATATGCAACCGGCTGGATTATTGGCAACTACATTTTTGTTTTGTTTCAGCAAATTTTTGTCAAAATTTGCTATTTGCTTTTTAATTTACTTTTATTTTCTCTATTCTATCATAAAATATTGGCCTATGTCATATTTTGTCAGTGATAGGATTTTTTGTTTAGTTATCCATTCTTTAACTAAAAATATAAAAAAAACAAAAAAAGAAAGATTTACGTCCATCAACACCTTTGAACGTATGTTGTTGTGGGACCTTGGTCTTAAAAGGGGTTTATGTGTTATATAACACATATTGTTATTCCTACGACACAACACATTTTTTTAAAAAAAAAAAATATTGCCGGACCCGGAGGTATATTGCCGGAGGCACATAAGATTGAATTTTTCCTCGTAAATATCGATAGTAATGCCAATTCAAAATTGATCGAAATGATATAAAAAATCGGTTACATTGGTTTAAATATTATCCATAAATAAAAAAATTCCGATGGACACCGAAGTCACACAATAGTTTCGTTTTTACTTTTTAAAGTACGGAATCCTTAAAATGATTTAAATTTGAAAATAGAAATAATAGCCCAATGACAATAATTGAAAATCTGTGTACCGCAGAATGCTAAAAAATTCCGATGTTCCTAAAATCAAGTGCTCTTTGAGCAGGTTTTAAACAGTAAATAAATATAATTATGAGTATTTGACACTTCCCTATATTTTTCATTGAAAACTTACTAATGTTTTCTATCATTCCAAATACTTTTACAGATTTTCGATCAATTGGGTTCGAAGCTAAGCGAGGAAAGAAAACATAAATAAATGTTATTCAAAATCATACAAAAAAAGTGGAGTTTAAAATTCCAAAAAAAAAAATTTAAAAAACACTGAAGTGGAGTCCTTTCATATGATACCTTATGTGCCTCGATAGCACGCGTCGACATAGGAAGCGTGTAAAACAAACCAAAACAATTTTTTTTTAACCCGTCTTCTTGTGTGGATAGGCTAGTTGTAGACGTATCTCAAATCTCAGTATCAAAGGATTTAAACTTTACAAGATAATCGATATTATAATAGGAAAAACACGTTTTACGCTCATCAAAAGGATTCGTTATAAAAAACGGAACCTGAAAAATAGAACCCTAATAATATTGCCAAAATAATGCTTTTACTCTCACCAGCGTATCTTCCAAGTATAAGTCCTTTTCTGAAAAATCGCTCTAAACTCTAAAGATACGTTTTTTGACCTTTTAGTAATCTTTTGATATCCTTTTTTATAATTTGAAACATTTACTTAGGAATTTGGATAATTTATTTAATTTAGTCTTCAACTTTCAATTTCACTTTTTGTTTGTTCTTTTAACCTAACTCAATTTTTTAGCCGACTAGGACATTCACCCTTTCAGAATACTTATAATATATTATTATTGTTTCATGACTGTAGTGTGAAGCCTTCATGTAGATATAAATCAGATTTGAAAAAATCAATCATCTTTATTTATTTAAATGAAATTTGATTTGAATATAAAAGTAAAATTTACTTCAAATGTCACACAACTTCCTTATCTATAATTTCCTTATAAAACATTTAAATCGATTTTCATATTTGTGAAAACAAGTTATCGGTGGGTTTAAAAAAAGTCAATTGAATTGCAAATATTGTTAGATATCATGAAAATGTTTCGTCGAGAAAGAAAATATGCCAAAGAGTTTGATTGAATTGAAATTGAATTTGATGGTTTTAGGTGAAAGGGAATTTCGAGAAAGAAATCTTTGGTTTCACATAATAATATATACAAACATGTTTTCTTTTCAGGTCCTAAATCAAACATTCCCACATTATACTTTTTTAATGAATGGACTTGTAATGGGCATTAAGGGAATACTTTCATTTTTAAGTGCTCCTCTTATAGGTGCCTTATCAGACATATGGGGAAGGAAATTTTTCTTACTCATAACTGTTTTTTTTACATGTGCCCCAATACCGTTAATGACAATTAACACTTGGTAAGTATCAACATATTTTATTTTGTTTAAAAAAAAAAATAAAAGAATTTTTTGCTTAGGTGGTTCTTCGCAATGATCTCAATAAGTGGAGTATTTGCTGTAACATTCTCAGTAGTATTTGCATATGTTGCTGATGTAACAACGGTTGAAGACAGATCTCGAGCTTATGGCTTAGTATCAGCGACTTTTGCTGCTAGTTTGGTAAATTAAATCAAAAAATTGATCAAAACAATCTAAATTCAATTTTATTTTTCATCATTTTGTAGGTAATTTCGCCGGCACTCGGTGCCTACCTTTTATATAATTACAGTGATACCTTAATTGTCGCTTTAGCAACAGCGATAGCTGTTTTAGATGTATTTTTTATATTAGTTGCCGTACCAGAGAGTTTACCAGAAAAAGTTCGTCCAAGTTCTTGGGGTGCACCTATTAGTTGGGAACAGGCTGATCCATTTGCGGTAAGTTTATTAAAAAATAATTTTTTTAAATTATATATCTAACGAATAATTCTTTTCAAGGCATTAAGAAAAGTTGGATTAGATAATACAATACTAATGCAGTGCGTAACAGTATTACTGTCGTACCTACCAGAAGCCGGACAATATTCATGTATATTTGTATATTTAAAATTAAAAATGAATTTTAGTTCAATTGAAGTGTCAATTTTTATAGCAGTTGTTGGTATTTTAAGTATATTAGCTCAAGTTATTTTAGGATTTTTAATGAGGTAGCAATTGTGATTTGGTTGCGGTTTTGATTTATCAATTACTAATTATTTATTTTTGTTTTTTTATATTAAAAGGACGCTTGGCGCTAAAAGAACAATCATTATTGGATTACTTTTCGAATTACTTCAATTACTGTGGTTCGGATTTGGAAGTCAAACTTGGTAAGTTTTAAATTTTAATGTTATGCATTTAATTTAGAAAACAAGTTAAGGAGAATCATTTAAGATAGTAAGTTGCTCCGATTGTGGTTCAAACCCGTGCTACACGAATTGTTGGTAATCGAAATTTAACGTTAAATCTTGATTCCCCACAACATCGTCGTACTGTTGCTGATCGCGTTGTTTTTTATAAATATAGTCACCAAAAGTGCTCGAATGAAATCAGATCCATCATATCTCAAAGATATATAATATTCTTTGTCCTGTTTTGCTCGTCAATCAGTTTGCGCAAACAGCCAAACTGTTGAGATCTTTCACTGTCATAGGAACAAAATACAAAAGGGCTCCTTTGGAATGGTTTGCCCGAATCAATAGTCTCGAGTGACTTTAATGAACAAACAATTAAAAAAGGGTTCGCCTATTTCTTAGAATGCATGTTGTTGTAGGGCTTGTGACACATATTGTAATTCCGTCGCCACACCAACTTGAGTAAAGGTTAAATTAACGTTTTTTGTCTTTTTATGAAAAAGAAAATAGGGTAACATTTTTGAAAATAGTAATATCACAAAACCCCAACATTAAATGGTGTTTGTCTTTTGAAACTCTGACGAAAGAGAGAGCGAAAATTTCAGCACAAACTTGATATTCCAAAATTTTCTTCGTCACAATTTCTGGGAACGTCACCTACTCTGAGAAAGATCCAAGTTAGACTACTTTCTTACACCACTAAAGACTGAAAGACAAAGGGAGGTATAGATGTGGGGTAAGAGAGAAGCAGAGAAAGAAAGAAAGATATAGAAAACGAAAAATAAAGAGAGAGAAAAAAAGGATATGGAGAGGCAAAGAAAGATATGGAGAAAGAAAAAAGACATATAGAGAAAAAGAAAGATATATAGAGAGAAGGAAAGATATGAGAGAGTGAAAGAATGATATAAAGGGAGAAAAGAAGATATAGTAAAAGAAAGAAAGATGTCGAGAGAGAAGAAAGATAGGGAGAAAGTTTGCAGCTCCAAGGTTACAAAATTGCAATTACAAAAAACAGATGAGCAGATTAAAACAAAAACTATGCTATAAAATATAAATAGCAAGTAAATTTTGATATAACATCCAACGTACGTAGTTTGACACAATTTTTTTAAGAATTAGAACTTATTTTAAACCAGCTTAATCCACCGTTAATTCTTTTAAGTGAAACTAGAACAATGTGCGACATGAATAATGTGGAGTTTGACTTAAACAATTTTGACCTTGTTCGTAATAATTCAGATTCTAGGCAAACTTTTTAACATTGTACATTTACAATATAATCAAGTATGAAGTGATTTCTTCAGTAGTAATCAGTCGAGTTCGGTTCCTAGCTGGTTCCTAATTCGCAAAGGATACACACCAGTTATTTATGGAGTTCAGTTCTATATCGCAAGTTTGAAGCTTCTGAGCCCGAATTTTTAAAATTTCTTGATTAGTGGGTGGATGAGGTTATTGATGATTTTACTATTGATCCTGATCGTGATGCGTTTTACGGGTTTAAGCTTATGAATGTTATTGCACACCAGTGTTTAACACAAAAAATTACAAACTTTACTCGAATAACAGAAAAAAACAAGTAAAATCTACTTCTTGCTCACCAGCTCTGAAGATAAATATTCAAAAATCGTCCAAAAGCTATAATTGATAAAAAACAAAAAAATGCTGGAAAAATTACAGTCGTGATAATCTTAGTAAAGGACCCATACACCTGCAGTCATGCAGCACAGCTGACAAACATGCTTGTATAGCTGCAAAAATGCTTATATAGTGAGCGGATATAAATGAAGCACAGCTTTCAAAATTTATAAACTCACTCACAAATTTTATATTACCGGTTAGTACCACCATTGTTGGGCCATACTCTGTACACTATGTACAAATATTAAGACACCAGATCTTCACCCACACACTTACCAACAGATGCAGAAGTCAGTCAATATTAACACATGTCACATAATCCGAAAATTCCTAAACACTAATACTATTATCACAACACCAGATTCTAGCACAATCACAGAATTATCACAACGTATTATAAATCCCATTTGTTGGCCATGACAAGAAATAGAAACAATATAATGTAATCCACTCTTGGAAGCTCCACAAACAACCACAACATCAGAACCAATCAATTGCAATATTGGGGCCCTCGTGTATTTTATAAATACTTTAAGTCTGCAGTTGAGATAAAAGCAGCAATGTCTCCACGACGCCAGTTCTCGCGCACTACTCGTTTACTCCCATGTGAACTTGATTGAACCATTCTTTGGCCGAACTGAGCAATATGTCTCGTCTTTTTTCTCACGAAAGACCTCTTTATGGAATTCTCTAAAATCTACTGTTTTTCCGCCTAATTACAACCTTAAAAAATTTAAGCTTAACATAAAGAAACTAACTATCACATTAAAATTCTTACTACTCCCTTTACATATTTCATTCCCTTTCCTCTACTATCCCCTTGCATTTCTTGCTCCTTCACTTTTCACTCCTCTCCTCCAAAATGTTGTGCCTGAATTAAATATTAAATTTTTTACTGTGCATTATGGATACATGTTAACTAAACAAAGACAATAAAAAAAAATTTCACATCCATTATAAGACTTCGGTAAATTATTCTAACACTACTAACCCTAGAACAAATACAATATCACACCACGATTGAAACAAACACAACACAAATGTGAAATAAAACGACCAATTAGGACAGGAGTTGAAATAAAAGTGCCATCTCCGTCAAAACCACCTAGACGAACCTAGCACCAGCCTTGTCATAACGAAACAAGCGCGACTTGATGCAAGTCCTGACGGTTGTGTACAACCGGGATAAAGACCGAGAAAAATCAAAATAATAATAATAATAATAGAGAAAGATATAGAGAGGGAAAGAGATATTAAAAAACATATAAATATAAAGAAATCTATGATGGAGACAGGAAGAAACATATGGAGAGAGAGAGAAAGAAAGATATGTAAAGGGAGAGAAAAAGAGGGAGAGGTGTAATCTTAACACCTCAGATAGACCATATTCATCTTGGTTTTTCCAAATATTGATTCGTTTTTAAAAAAAATTAATTAATTTCAAACATTTGATTTTTGGAGATCCGAAATCTACTTTCGATAGGTTAGTTTCGTTCCATAGACATGTAAATAAGTGTATTATGCAACTTTTTTTGTGACATGAGTTTTTGGCCAATGAGTCGATTGTCGTTAAAATTGTTACTAAACTCATTTTCACTTAAATCTCTCTAATTCTTCCCCAAACTCTCAATTTTGTTCAAAATTAGATTAGGTTCCCTTTGGGGTTTGGTCACAATGATCCTGTTAAATAGATTTTATTCTTTAGGAATTTAAGTTAGCAAATTGCTCCTTTTTAACCTAATGTGGCATATATGTAGTTGTTCTTCGTAAAATTCTTTCTAATAAGTTCGTAAAATCCTTTCACCGACGATAGTTCACTTATGGTTCTGTTGAGGTGTTCTGTATAGTTATATTGGATGTTCTTTCAACCCTGTAGATTGTCTGACCTTGTAGATTAGATTGTCTGTTTGGACTGTAGGACATCATAACCTGCCTATATGATGTGTCTCGTACGTTTGGATCAACTTCTGGCAGCAATGATCGTTTTTTGGTGTGCGGTTACACGAGCGCAGAAGTTCAGGCTCGAAGTCGAAATAAAATAGAAGTACCATAAGACAACCTCCTGTTACCACTCGCAGTCAGTTTTGCTAGTTATAGAACCTGGAGCCCTATTCCCGAACACATAAATGCTAATTTGGACAATATTGTAAGGTTTGTATTGCATAACATTTAACGGTAACGGTAACGATTTTACGAAAAACGAATTTCACAATATTGTCTAAATTGAATTTAGACAATATTGTGAAATTTGTTTTTCGGGAAATCGTTACCGTTACCGTTTAATGTTATGCAATACAAACTTCACAATATTGTCAAAATTCACATTTATGTGTTCGGCAATAGGGCCCCTGGATAGGTTTTTAATTGTGCCCACACCATTATGAACATTTACACAAGATGATGACAGATGATACTTTGCTCACATCTATAGTTAGGGTAGAGTTGACATAGGTTGAAAATAACAATGTTTGAATTCTACATACGTATGGCGATCACGAATGTAGTTCGAGGGCCAATATTTCAAAAAACAGTGAAAGTGTTGAGTAGAATAGATCTATCAACAGCTTGCTGTCACCTTTGTGCATTCATTACAGAAAAATAGTTGCATAATTCATAGTATTCACGAGTTATAGTCAGTTACAAATTCGATTATTATTTTAATTTTTGTTTCAGGATGATGTGGACAGCTGGTATATTAGCTGCATTAGGTTCAATTACTTACCCAGCGATAAGCGCTTTTGTTTCAATTCATTCAGAAGCAGATCAACAAGGTAATCTAATATATTATAGCTTAATGTAAAATTATTTTCACTGCATTGCAAGTAAACAGTACGCGTCTCGTCAATCTTAACTCTCGATGCGAATGAAACTCTATCTCAATATATTTGAGTGAACTAATTTTATGTTTATTCGTTCTAGGTGTTGTTCAAGGAATGGTTACGGGTATGCGTGGTTTATGCAATGGCTTAGGTCCCGCGATGTTTGGTGTTATATTTTATTTATTTCATGTTGATTTAAATGATGAAAGTAATTTAAAGAAACAGCATAGTTTAGAACAAGTATTAATTAAAAATGAAACAATAACATCACAAACGGATGAATATACAAACATATTCCCAGGTCCACCGTTTGTTTTTGGTGCACTTATGGTATGTGTTGCTATTGTTGTAGCAGCATTTATTCCAGAATCACCAAATGATATAAGTAGACGAACATCGGGTGAGAAAAAACTTAAAACTAAATATAATTATGATATTTAATATAAATATTAGTGTTGTAGTTATTTAATTAAATGAAGAGTTGAAAATATAGCTTTAGTTAGCTTTAGATATTGTTTTTGTTTACCTAATTTAATTTATGAATTGCACGAAATAATTATATTTTAGTTATATTTTTCTTGCAGTTTGTTATTTTGAAGTTATTTAGATTTTCAATTGATTTTTTTTAGATTGCTTACCGAATTTCCATAATGATGAACAAACATTAAATGTAACTGAGTTTTTTTCTGTTTTGTTGCTTTACACAAAAATATCATTAGAAAGTTGGATGATTTTTAATGTTTTTTATCATTATAGACATTAGTGAATTAAAATATTTGTGTTATAATTATATTGTTTGTGTCATAATGCTTGATGCTTTTAGTAGTGCATTTTGTTTGACAATTTTGTAGTTTTTGGTTTTTTATAAAACCCTGACGAGAAAAAGTCGGATGAGCAGTAGTGAGTAGTCTAGTCTAGTATAACAACAGGTTGTTCGGTACAAAATTTTATAACTTTGTTTGGTCATCATTTTGTTACACATGAATTGTTTAACAGTCGTGAAGGCTGTTAAGATAAACGTGACAAATTTATTATAATCAATAATTTAACGGGTTACCTATTTATCGCTAAAATATTTTATCCAAAAAATCTATGAAAAATTATAATGAGATATGAAGCTCATTTCCTTTTCAATGTAGACGCAAATCCACAAAATATTTGGTTTCTGGTGAACGGAAAACCTTAATTTTTAGTCATCAGTTATCTTTGCATCACTCATTTAAAATCCATAATTTGTCTTTCCTTTTTTAAGATGAATATTACGATAAATGTTCATAAAGATCGTTATCGTAGGCTTGATTCACTTGCAGTTCTAACAAAAGAGTGAAACTTCACATAAAGCTAATGATACAACTGAAATTACTAAAAGATCAATTGCAAGTTATCTTAAAAAATGACATTGTCGATTTTTTTCTATAAAATTAAAGTTGTATAGAAGGTTTTACAATATGTCACACATCAACATGCGTTCTGAGGTGTTGATATATAAAAATTTGTATTGTAGTTGACCAGGATTTGACGATTGCGATTCTGCGATTCCATATTTGCACCAAGAACTAAAGTCAGAGGTTTGTTTGCCGATTTATAATCAGATAATGGCTTATGTTCACTAAAAATAAATGTTATGTTTGCAAACATAAAGCCTTGTCTTATATAAATTAGAAATTTGCTTAGCTGTGCACGCTTATGCCTTTGGTTCTTGTATTTTGTGGAAGTATGTTCACCGAATTACCGAAAAGGTCAACCGATTTGGGGGATTTACATTGTATTCTATTTATGTAGATCCCAAGATGGTTCCATTTATTTTTCTATGAAGTGAAACTTTGTCAGGTGAAGTTTTGTCAGGAAAATCGGTAAAAATATTTTTTTATGTATATTATTCGGTTTCAGGCCGGCGACTTAGCCAATTAGGTGAGCCAAACAAAAGTTTTCGAAAACTGGAGCAGGACTAGCCTCCCTGATTGCCAAAGGTTATAGTGTGTTTGAAAACCAAATCTGAAATCTTTTTTTGATAATTATATTCTCTTAAAAGGAGAAAAACAGCTGTTCCAATAATTTGAATGTGTTATATCGGATAGTTTGACATAAATTTGATACATTTGGTTAGTCCAAAATTTTCTTTAGATATAGTTTTTCGAACATCAAAAAGTTCTCGAGATATATTATTTTATCTAGATCGTTGCTGAAATTCAACAATATCATTTGTTTCCTTACTTAAAATACTATAGAATAAGATGTTCTCCGATTTAACAGCAACTCCCAGCTTTGACACAGCTTTGACTATTACATCTTTAAGATTAGGACAAGATACAGGTATTCCATTAATCCAATACTCTGTATACTACTTTGTCAGCCCAACCGCTTGCTACAGAACTAGTTGTCAGTACACCAGCATTCAGATCTAGTTCTTCAAAAACATGAATAGCAGAAACCTCAGTAGAAATTGCGTGAACCGCAATGGAATCAGTCGTAAGATCTCCACACTCAGCCAGGATTCGGTAGCGTTTTTTGTTCCACATATTTGTAACTTTTTGTAGCTGGAAAGTTTCAATTTCAACCAATCCCTCATTGTCTTTCAATTTAGGGTAATTTTAAATTTCGTGTAATAATAAATAATCGTAAATATCTCATGAAATATGCAGATTTCAAACAAAAATCACACAAACGTTTTTGAAGGAAATTAAATTCTCTACAAAAAATACCCAGTCATTTTTTTCTTAAAACGTATATTTTGAAAAAAAAAAAACTCGAAATTCTTCGTAACTCGTAAAATTAAATGACGAAAATTTTGACGAAAAAGTACTAATTTTGATTTTTCTTTTAACGATTATTTTTTTATTCTTTTTATTTTCTTAAAAAAATAGTTCTTTTTCATCATTTTTATTATTTATGTTTTTTATAAATTACGAAAATTTAAAAGTTTCTTTTCTATATATCATCAGAACTATACTTTTTTGGCAAAACATGACGCGGCACGTGTTCTTTTTATTTAAAAAAAAAATATGTCATGGTTTTTTGACCACAAAGAATTTTTTTAGGGGTCGTCGAACAAAATTTAATTTTTAACGACCAGTTTAATGTACATAGATGATTTCACTCTTATTCGGTTCAAAACATGTTGATGATTTTGTTACCAATTGCAAATTCATCAAGCTAATATTTATTTTTATCTTAGTTTTATTTTCAGCAAAAAATACACAAATTAAAACTAATATGTCTTTTTTACAATTTGTTCAGATTAAAAATAGAACAAAAAACAGCCAAACAAGACTAGTACCAAAAATAACAATTTAATACAATTTAATACAATAATAACAATAATAATACACCAATACAATATAAGAAACATTATTTAATCGCTCATTTCTAATAACACATACCAACTTACAATCTAACCTACTCACTTATGTTCCCCGACGGTCCAACTCACCACCACTGCCAGTGCACGAAGTATAGCAATCAAAAAGAAAAAAATTGCAATAATTCAAGTCCCATCCATGTGCCACAAGATAAGATACTGAGACAAATTAAAGCAAGAAATGGAAGCAGCAGCCAACATGGCAACTCGGAAGCAACATCCAACTAGAGGAAATTAAGCAAGGTTACCAAGAGTATTGAAGGGAGCCAAGCAAAGATTTTGGAAAACACGAACAGAACTAGCCTCTCTGATTGCCAAAGGCAAAACATTCCAGAGCCTACAAGCTCTCACAGCAATCGACAATTCCATAGCACAAGAAGCATGATATGGTATGATAAGATTCCTCGTTCGATTAGAGATAGTGAATGATAACTTCTCAAATAAATACACTGGTTGACAATATTTGACAACCTTAAAGAGACACATTACCGATCTCAACTTCAATAACAACCCAAACTTAGTTCCAAGAAACTTAAATGAGAGCGAAGATAGATGATCCCGCTCCCTGAGTGAATGGATGAATCGAATACAAGAGTTAAAACACAGTTTTAACCTATTAATAACACCCATATTTGCCCCAGAATACTCTTCGCACCCATAAAGAAAAAAGGGCATGATAAGAGACTGAACCAATTTACTCCTCAATTCAACTGGAAGAAGATTTTTAACCAAATACAGACGCCGAAGCATCATCCAAACTCTACCGATAACAGAACTTACATGATCATCCCATGATAAGGTCTCATCTAAGATGAACCCCAAACTCCTAGCACTCCGAACATAGGGAACCTGAACATTATTTAAAAAGATAGGAAGAAGATTCTGACTAACTGGATACCGATAGAAAGCAATGGCCTGACTCTTGGCAGGATTCAAGTTTAAAGAATGTTGATAGGACCACTCAGCAATAGAAGAAAGATCATAATTGATATCAGCAACATAGGTGATAGATTCCATGATGGGAGTAGAGCAAGTAATCTGAACATCATCAGCAAACAAATAAACAGAACAGTTTTTCAGAGCTGCAGGAAGATCATTTATGAAGAGACTAAAAGACAAAGGACTCAAGATAGACCCCTGGGAAACACCTCTGTGAAGTGGTCTAGAGGATGAACACTCATCACCCACAACCACACACTGAGATCGACCAGAGAGATAGGATAATATGACGTTTGCTGCAGAGTTAGAAAAATCAAAGTAGTTTCTCAATTTTGAAATTAATTTAATATGATGAATGCAATCAAATGCCTTGCTAAAATCAAAAAGAAGCAGTATGGTTAACCTTTTACGATCCATATTGAGACGAATTTTATCAGGAAGATCAATCATAGTGGACGTAGTGTTGTGAAATTTCCTAAACCCAGACTGTTTGATATAGATACCAGCACCACTATCAATAAAAGATAAAATTTGAGTCCGAATCAGTCTTTCACACACTTTGGACAGTGCAGGAAGAATACTGATGGGCCCGTAGTCTGCAACACAGCGGATCATTGGTCTTGGGAATAGGTATGACCATAGCTTGCTTTCATAGGGATGGAAAAGTTGATGTAGTGAGAACGGTATTAAGCACATGAACTAAATATGGCAAAAAAAAGGTGACAATTTTCAGGAATTTAACAGGAATTTCGTCAGAGCCAATAGCATTTGATTTATTAGAAAACAGGGCTTGCCAGACCTCGTCCTCGGAAACATTTCTGAAAGAACGCGAACAAGCAGTATCCTCTCCAAGATCAACTAAGGAAGTCAACTGAACTTCCGATTGAATAGAAGAAAAATAATCATTCAGATCATCCGACTGCAACCCATTTGTTTCTACCATAATATCAAAAGTAATTCCAATGCCTCTGACTTTACGTCAAAGTTGCCAAGGAGGTTGATCAACACTAAAGAAGGTAGCTCCAAATTCCCTTTTTGCAATTTTGATCAGTTTGTTCACCTTATTGCCATGAGAACAGTAAACCCTCCATCTATCTTCTGATCTGATCTCACTAAAAGCACGAAATGCTAGATCACGCATGAAAATAGCATTGCCAATTTCAGGTGAAAACCAGGGATTGGAGTTTTTAGGGATAAACTTTGTGCGAAGAGAAACATGTTTGTTAAACAAATCCAGCAATACTGCATTCAAGACACTTACCTGTTCATTAACACTACCAGTAAAAAAAAGTCCATTAAGGACATCTAGGTTTAAATCCAAAGTAAGTCGACCCAAGTTAAGATAAGCATAATCTTTAAACTGGAACCAATTAGGTTCTTCAGGACAAACAAAATCAAAAGACGTGTAGATAAGGGAATGCTTAGAAATCGATGGAACCCAAAATTGACCAGAGATATGAGGTACATCTTCACTAACAACAAAAAAATCAACCAGGGAGAAGCTATTCCGGGAGACATCAAAATGCATAGGCAGACAATTATGAAGAACTTGCGAGTTGAATTTGTTAAAAAAGGACGACACATCGTACAAGGTATCAGCATTCATAAGATTCAGATTAAAGTCAACCATTAAGATGAAGCTCTGGTACTGGCGTAAGAGAGTAATCAATACCTCCTCGAGAGCAGTTAAATTACCGGCAGAGCGGTAGACAACTCCAATAAGTAGTTTTTTTTTACAATGGACAACTTCAATGAATAGATACTCTAAGGTGGTAGAATCTCGGGATTTAATAACCAGCTTGGTGTTGATTTTAGAGGAAATATAAATAGCAACACCACCACCTCGCAACCCTTTACGGCCATTCCTAAACACCTTGTAACCCGGGATCGAAACAGGAGCATTAGTAATGTAGCTTTTGAGTCAGGTTTTCGAAACTCTTACTACATCTAGGTAATTCCCTTTAAGAATGGTACGCACTTCCTCGAGTTTGGATAATCTTTGCGCACACATACTCTGAGCATTAATGTGGCCAACATTAAGGCAACTACGCCTTTTATTCAAATTAGACCTAAGAATTGAGCTGTCACTGGCCACTGGTAGAAGACTATGCATATTTTACCTTCACACTAGCAGGGAGTTGAGCAGACCATCCAGGAACAAGCGAAACTGCAATGAAAAAGAAAATTGATACAAATTCCAATACTATCATTAAAAAAACTAACACACTAATTAACTCATTAAGAAAATGGTAATCTCATCAAACATAACATATTACAACTATAATGCTGCAGCATGGTGACATCAACCAGTACCCGCATCAAGACTCCCAATATCAACCACATCCAGTACATGGATTTAACAGTGACGATAGAATCATCAGCATACGTAATCCTGACTCTACTATTAGAGACATTGACCTTTTTAATTAATAGCTTCATTTTCAAAGCAATACAAAATTTCCTCAGTGCAGCAATGTGAGGAGAAAGATTATCGTTAAAGTAGATTCTGGACTACAGCTCTGTATCCATAACTTGTGACAACCTCAAGTTTTTATCTATAAAATATTTGGACATGATCGTATCCCTCAACCCTATCCTGCTGAATTTCACCAAAATAGCACTTATTCTTGCTCAAAATACTGCAAAACAAGATATCTTCCAATTTAATAGCCACATCTAGCTGCAACACCAATTTGATTATTAAGTCTTTGGGACTAAGACAAGATAATGGCAGTCGATTGATAACAATGTCTTGTCTTCAGACGCTTCAAACGCTTCAGTCTAGCACAATTCGCAGCAAGAACTCCAGCACCCGGAACCAATTCTTCCAAATCCACTATACGCTTTTTAAAAGCTTCAACATTAGCATGGATAGGGTGAGCCGCAATTAAACCAGCCGCCACATCCTTACATTCAGTCAAGACTTTGTTTTGAAAATTCCTCAATGTACTCTTCAGTTCTGTGTTTAATTCCAGTTTGAACTGTTGTAATTCTGAACGAAAAGGCTGAAGATCGACATTCAGGTCCAATTTGAATTGATTACCGCAACTCGGTACGTAACGACTGGATTGTAAGCTGATCACTCTTATTCTTAAGTTCTGCACATGCTGAACAGTTCCAATTAGTTGACGATGATTCAGCCAAATACTTATAGAATATCTGACTAATGCCAGCACATTTTAAATGAAATCATTTTTTACACGCATCACAGCAAAAGCCACCATCGTTCCCAACCAACAATCGGCAATCAGGACAGAAAGCCTTTGCCTCACGCCCCGTCATTATGCTATACACACCACTGCAATATGCACGGTAAGTAGTATCAGGAATCACAGCACAGAACAATTACTACAACAGCCACTTAGATGGTATAACAGCCCAAACATTACCCAATGAAAGCACAAATATTTAGTTATCTTGAACAGCACCATAAAGCAAATCGGCAATCTTTACAATATCAGTAATCCGTGGTATCGGGAAGCACAGCAAATGTTAAAATGCAACAACAGCAAGAATTCAATATAAAAGTTTGAATAAACACAGCAGCTATCAATTAATCAGTAAAAATCCAATATATGGTAAATATCGACAGCACACACGTTGATGCGACTTAGTACAAATAATTTGAGGTTATACACACCGCACTGAAAATCAGCAATCAATACATCAAGAAGCACTGAAACAGCACTGCACAGATCATGATGCAATTTCAGCAAGAAATCCAGATATGCCTCAATACAACCAGCAATTTCGATAAAGAATTTAAAGTAAAAAAAATAATTTGACTAAAATAATCCTAACAAGTCAAAAACACGTCTATTCTAATTTCGCCATTTGCAAAAAAAAAGAAAAAAAAAAGTAATATCTTTTAGTTTATTTGGTTTTTGTTGGTAGCAATCGAATATATTTTTTAAAATGGATGTTTCGTCTTTACAAAATCGTAAAATCATTTTTTGAATCACAATTTTAGAGTTTAATTCATCTATGAATGTTTATTGCTTTTATGTTTTACAACGCGTAATATATTAATATGCTTATTGACCAACTTATGTTCCTTAAACCTCATATCAAAATTTCTTGCAGTTTGACCAACATATGTATCTGGACAATTTTCACATTTTATATTATTTGAGAATTGTAATTTATTTCTGAATTTTTATTTATTTCCTCTACCTCCTTAAAATTATTGAGTTGATATTTTGAGGAAGTTGCAAATCTAGTTACAAGTTAATTTTGTGTTTGTGAAATGTGTTTTCCAGTTTGTTATTTTTTTTTAAAAAATGGTACAATGATGCTGGTGGTAGTTTTTTTTTGGATGATATAGAAATGAGTTGTGTGAGACTGTTTTTATGTTTTTAAATAATTTTGTGTACAAAGTTTCTTAGGAAATTCATTTCCTATTGGTGCATTTTGTAAATATTTGACTTAAGCTTCAAATTAATTTTTTCCATAGAGATATTGTAAGGTCGGTGAGCCATTGAATAAAAATCTGATTGTTTGTATGATGTTTGATGAATCTTTTTTTTCCAAATTTTATGTTATTTGTAGATTTCCTAATAATTTTGATGCATAAGAAAATTAAACATTTATTGCGCATACCCACTTTTATTATTAGCCTTGATTTGTATCACTTGAACTGAGAGTTTGGTTGTAAAATGAACCTTCTCGTACCTGAGATGAAGATGTAAAGATGGTTCTATAACCTCGAATCATCATATTCGTTTGAGCGCCTATTACACTCATAACGCGCCTATTACACTCATAACGCGCCATTGAACACTCATAACATTGGCCTGCCCGTTCCATCCAGTCGGCAGTTATTCAAAATCGATTCCATTAAATTCTAGTTGCCTTTCAGATCGTACTTGGTTATGATAATTACTTAATCATCGGCATACGCAAGTTTCACGACTCCGTTCATCATGATTTTTAAAGACCATATTCCTGAAATCTAGTCACCTCTCATTATGGTCTACGCCACAGAGTCTAAACCATTATTTATTACGGCTTTTTGGACATTTAGATAATTTTCTAGTAATCTGTATCGATTTCTCGGACAATTTTTTGGTTTAACATAGCTCACAAAGCTCATCCACCAAAGATTATCGATAAAACCTGATATATTTGTAAAAATTCCCGAGGTTCACTGGATCAGCTACTTCACTAACCGCCAATAGCGATTCTGACGCAAACCATACTGCATATAGGACACTGGACAACCCACCATTAAAATCGATGCATTCTTGGAGTCTAATTTTCATAGATTTTACCCAGCACAGGGAGAAGTATAAGTGATCCACGATGTAGGTTCTGAAAGATCTGTATCGCCATGTTTTGGAATTATAATAACGTCACCAATTTTCCACTCTTTTGGGAATACACCAAATCTAACGCAATCATTGAAAAGGTTTAATCAAATTGGAGCTAAAACTTTCCACTACTGCTGTACAATTTTTACTTCAATTTTAACAGAATCAGGAGAAGCCTTGCCCTGTTTGTTACTCATCCTATCCAGTTGAATTTCGAGCTATCTAGTCATAAGGTAGGACAACTACATTTTTCTATTGCCGCATGCTTGGGTGAGTCTTCCTTATCACCAGGCGTTCTTAATTGAGGTACTCCATGAGTGCATATTATTTCCGTACGAAGAGACGATACCACCCACCTAAGTATGACGTCTTTGAGGTTGGTCATAACTAATTCGCAGTTCGCAGAGGAGTCGATCATTTCAACTTGTGAATCAACACTTTTAATATTTAGTTGAAGGTTAAGAAATGTTTGGTAACATTGATATTATTATTTTCATCACAGGAGAAACAGTTCTGTTTAATTATCTTATTTCATCACTCTTTTTCATCATCTGCTTTGCAACAATTTCCTTTATTTAAAAAACTAACAATTTTTAACTTTATTAATAACAACCACACTTTTTTTTCTTCAAATAATTATTTCATGCAATTCTTAAAAACAATAAAAAAAACTTAAAAACTAAATAAAAATAGTTATAAAATAATTTATTATCTAGTCAGTAACTAATTTGTTCCGATTTAAATGAATATAATGTGTTAATGGCTGCGCATGATTCTGGAGAGCAAAAAATCAGTTTATTTTTAAATTTTAATAGTTAAGATTTATTAATTATTTTTCAAAATAGTACAAATTAACACAACCATAAAACCTAAAAACCGGTAAAGAATAGTATTTTGAAATGTAAAATGTAAAATAAAAATTAATTTAATTTAATTATAAAACAAATAATAAAACAAATGTTCATATATTTTGACAACTTTTTAAGTTCTTTTTTTTATTTATTTATACTATTTTAATAAAGCATGGCTTGTACTGTTGGTGTAAGACCTTTGGTTTTTGATGAATTGATTCGATGTGTTTGTTGGTTTTTTATGCGTTGTAGCAGAAGTGGAAAGTCTTTCGTTTCCGCTGAAAGCTTAGATAATTGCACAACAAGTTAAAACATAAATTTGATATTTGTATTCGAATTTTGTCATCAAATAATTTCGATCTAGATAGCTCAAATTGAAATTCTATTGCTAACAATAATAATTTTCAGGGACAACTAAAATTTCAATAAAAATCTCACTTATCAACCGACCGGGAAGTAATCATTCTCCATGCTTAGGTGGAAAAATATATATTGCCACGTTTTTCCATCTTCTACTTGGCATGACTCTTAATTCGATAAATGTAATTCCCAAATCTCCATCAGGGATTCGATAAACTGATTAGTATAAGCAAAAACACCCAGGTTTTATTAAGTTTTCAACACCTTTACTGTTTCACAACAACAGAAAAACAAAATATTTATATCTAAAATATTCTTCCAATAGATTGTAGAAATTTCCAGTATAACACAGCGTCCAAAATAATACAGCAAATTTAATACAACTTTAGCGTTTATCTACAACTAAAAATTACATCCAACTTCAACTGTTTACACTATCGCAGTTTAGTTTAAAATATCTCGTTCTGCACGAGGAATTTCACAAATAATGGCTTAATTTCTCGATTATTCTAGGTTAATTCCTTCTCTAAGAAAACTCGAGAAATTTTGAGAATAATCGAGGTCATTATTTTATATGTATTTTATTGATTGTTCTTGTTTTGGCGACCCCTTTTCTTGGAAACAGTATCACATCTAGATTTTAGTTTTATTATTTAAATATTGTATAAGAAAAATTGAGGTTGAATACAATTTCGTTCCCATTATGTAGAATCGTAACAATATTAAAAAAAATTGAAATCAGCGGTGAATTTTTAAATTTTTTGACACAGCAGCTGTTTTCCAATTCTATAGTTAAAATAAACCCATTTGTTGAAGATCTTGACGTTTTAGAATGTTTATCTCTTTTTTATATTTTTATGTCTTTCATAAAAATTAGCAAAGCAACACAAAATAAATTGGCAGAGATCATATGTTCAGATCAAAATATAATTAATTTCAAATAAAGGGTGTCTCAGTAAGAGAGCACTTTTCCATTTTAAAATAAAAACACGTATTTTATGAGAGAGTTGTGATATTTTTATTGGATTGTAAAGTCTTCTTTACATTCCATGTTCCGATTAAGTATGGAATAAAATATCCAGCAAATGGCCCCCACGGCTGTGATGACAGGCCATTACTCTTTTCATGAAATTTTCCATGACTTTTACACAGAGATGTGGCTGTATCTCACCGATGACGCGTTGGATCTCTGATTTGAGCTCAGATATTGTTTTTGGTTTATTCGCATAAACCCGAGATTTCACAAAACCCCAAAGCAAAAAATCGCACGATCTTGGTGGCCAGTTGACATCAGAATTTCGTGAGATAATGTGTTCTAAAAATCGTTGCTGCAATAAGTCGATAGTTTCATGCGCGGTGTGGCAGGGGGCGCCATCCTGCTGAAACCACAAGTTGTCCAGATCCATGCCGTCCAGTTGAGGCCACAAGAACTCCGTTATCATATTCCTGTAAAGAATGCCGTTCACAGTCACTGTATTTTCGGCCTCATCTTCAAAAAAGTAAGGTCCAATAACGCCGCCTGACCAAAACCCGCATCAGACAGTTGCTCGTTGTGGATACATTTGTTTCTCATGGATTGCATGAGAATTTTCTGAGCCCCAAATTCGACAATTTTGTGTATTCACGTCGCCATTCAGATGAAAATGCTTTCCCCATTTTTGTAATGAGTTTTCACAATTATAACGCGTTGTTCTTTCGAAAAGCGCTCCATTTTTAATAATCGGAATAAACAGGTGACAGCTGTCAAATTTCAGAGTTGCCACTTGCACGAAAAAAAAAATGATTCTAAATTTAAAAAGTGCACTCTTACGGAGACACCCTTTAGTAGAATTAAAATTTAAAGAAGTGCCGCAGATAGAACAGATTATTGGTTTCCTTGTTCTTGCATATCTTACACTTTCAACTCATTATCACTTAATAATGTATGTAACGGACGCCCAGCCGGCAGACAAGTTAAAAGTTTGTACTTATGCCAAAAACTTGGGAGGTGAGATTCTTAAACTTTTGTCATAAGTCTAATATTTCGGTTGTTACATAATAAAGTAATAAGAAAAACTTGATCACTGGCTTGTCAGAAGAACTTAGAATAATTAATTACGATAGAACTTGCTACATTACAAATTAACTTAGTTAATTAGTTCATTTGGAGTAATTTCTTCTGGCAGAAGTATTGACGATAAATTCTACTCCTGCATGAGCCGCTTGAATCCATTCACCGAAAGTGGAGTTATACTTAGATAAATGTTAACACTTATTAGGAAAAGCAGCGCAGATCTTGTGAGTTGAGTTTAATTGTATGGGCAGTTTAGTCTTGTAAAACATATTGGTCTGTTATCTGTAGCTGCGTCTGGTTTCCATTCTGGATTAGGTGTGCAAACAGATTATCGAAATATGAAAGAACGGCGTAGGTTTTTACGACCCAGATTATTTGACTTGTTATTTTGATTTGTTAGAAGTAAATATTATGTATCTTATTTGGTCTGCAATTTCAAAGAAAACCTGCGCGCCTAAGTTAAATAGTCGACGATAATTCTATGATCACTGGTTGAAAGTGGATTTGTATTTGGTTTCACAGCAATTTAAGGTGTATAGGTACCGTTTGTTTTAGAGAATAAATCGATTTCTGAGGCTAGGCGCAAGTAGTTTTTGGGCGAACTGCAGGAGCCAAACTATTTTTAGTTGTTCCTTTTATATCATCTGAGCTCGTTGTGGTAGTTAGTTAAAACCATTTAGTAATCCAGCCAGTACTAAACTTACTTAATACATTTTATATTTAAAATAGTTTAAAAGCTTTGTGCTTTAGTCTTGCCTAGTTGTTGTTCTATCCGGTGCATCTGTTCTAATGATTTATTAGATAGTTTATGTTATAGGCTTCAGTAAACATTTCTTGCAGTTTATTTGTCGCATCTTCAAACATTGTGGGGTTTATCCTACCACACGAGTTTCCATTTTGGGATTTTTAAATTGTAGAGTACTCCGTAGTTGGCGATCTTTGTTAATGAATATAGTTGAAAAGTCGAAGATAGAGTTCTTTCAATACATGTTAGTTACTCACTACGATATTGGTTGCCTACTGCGCCGAAGTTAGGTTTGATTTCTTGTTCTACTTCCAGATCTATTGACTGGCGTTTTACCTCCCGGAGTTCGGAACTTAAAATGATAACGTGCAAGTTCTCGACAGTGATGTGCACTTTCGTACGATTTGCGACATCGATGAAAGTTCAAATACGGTTGTATACCCGCTGCTTTCCTGGCGGGTTAAACGGCTTTTAAAAATTCAGCTACACAACAGTTCGTTATTTTAACTCGAGCTTTAAATTCATTACTCATTTATGTAACCCACATTTGTTTAGGAGTCAAAATTATTTATTACTAGTCTACATCCGGTTTCAAATCTTGAAAGAATTTTAACTTTACATTAGGCCTATCCATCAAAACTTGAATCATTTTGTTCATAACACAACACAACAGCTACTTCTTTGAAAACTTTTAATAAATTTGCGGCAGTAGCATGTGTAAGAAGAATTCATAAAACTTCTTAGGTAGTGCACAAACCCGGACAATCGACTTTATACTTAAATGCGAGTGGTTGGAATTCTCCGCGAGGAGTGGTGGCCTCAGACAAAATTTGGTTCGTAACTAATAGTTTTTGACTATGATGGTCAAACCACCATTCATCCCGATTGAACCACCTTCTAATGCGTATTAATTGTGCATGATATAAAAGCCTCGTGCACAATATTGTGCATTACACTTGTCATGCACATGATGTGCACATGTAGTAAAATGTCTTAGCACATATATGCACACAATTGTCAGCCGCATGTTTCACGAATAATAAAAAACGAAGCGAAACTAAATTTATTTAATGATAATAATAATATATAATGAGAGAATGAAAAAATTGAAAAGTTTACTTACATTGTCTAAAATGGCTGGTTTCATTTTACTACATATTGTGAAATAACAGTTTCGTAATATTAAATTGATGAATTTAAATTTATTTACATCTACAATTATGTGCGAAAGAATTTTTTTAGTAAAGGTAATGAAAACAAAACCAAAAAACAAACGGGCACTTTGAATAACTAATTTTAGTGATTTAAAAAAATGACTAAAAATTTACTATAGTCTTTTTTCATGTCGGTTTACTGATATTTAAATTTATTGTTTTATAATATTAAGAAAATTGTGGAAAACTATTATTGTTTTAATGTCAGTCAAATATTTAAATTTTTTGTTTTCTGATTATTTTCATTTGAATTGTATCGTTAAAAAATGACGAAAAAATGTACTCACTGACGAAAAAAAGCACTCTATAGATCTTTCTATAGATCAGTCACTTTTATCATTCAATTCGAAATGTGTAATATATTAATTCAATAGAGACAGTAAAAGAAATCGTAGAAATATTCACATTGCTTAAATTGGGGTGATTTAAAAAGAAACTATACTGTAGGCTGTAGCCCATAATCTAAGCCCATAAGCCCATAATCTAACCTAAGGCCCATAATCTGTGGTTTTCTAAACAGATATTGAAATTTTTTAGTCCACCACAATAGTTTTCGTATCGAAACTTAACCATAATTTGTTCCAAACAAGAAATGTTGTCTGTTGGTATAGAGACGGCGTCCGACGCTGCTTGTTTTTGTTTTGCGAGTGTGACAGACAGTCCTGCTCAAGTTTTAAAGCCGCCAAGATGCATTTACTGACAGTTATATTTTGATGAACATTAGCAACCATCGAAGAAAAATGCGCAAACAGTACACCACCATCTCTGTTCCTCTGCACCTCTGTTCCTAGCTAAAAAACTTTTACAGGATTTTTTCATTAACTCTACCATCGATCGGCCGAGACAACTGTGTTTAAAACATTTATTTGTCATCAGAAAGAAAAATATTTATATTTCACCTCAGTCAAAACTCAAATTACGTTGGTCCGCCCATACCAACCAGCTGAGCAGTACGACAAAATAGATTCCACTACAATCTTATAAATAAGATGCAGTGTATTTCTATTAAGACCCCACCATTCATGAGATAACCTTGTGAAGCTGTAGAAGAGGGACTTAGATTTCTCGCATATTCGTGTACTTGGTGGTTGGTGACATTGCTCTGTCGTACTTGTCCTTTAGCTGTAGCATAACAATTTTTTGCTCTGACAAGCTTAACTTGTTTCTTCTACACCAGAAGGTCATATAGTTTAATGCTTCTTGACCCTTTTCTTGACCCTAATTGTTTCTCAGAATTTCCAGTAATTACAATTACTTTATCATCAGCGTATGCGACTTCTGAGACTTCATCTATCATACTAGTATCAAAGACCATATTCCAAAGAGTTGGACCAAGAAGAGATCCTTGCGGTGCTCCTCTTGTAATAGTCTTTTCCACCGAATCAAGATCATCCTTAATTATTACATTTCTCGAATTAAGATAGCTATCCAGCAGTCTCAGGAGATTAGCTGGGCAGCCGAGTCCATTTAGGTAAATCATGGCACTTGTCCACCATAGATTAGATTATCGAAAGCACCCGATATATCTACTCTATATATGCCAAGACTGAACTTTTCATCGGTTGATTGGACAATTTCTATTACTTTGCAGACTGTATCCGCGGTAGAGCGACCCCTTTTAAAGCCATACTGCTTATCCGATATCCTACCATTCAAATCAATGCATTTTAAAAGCTTCTTATTAATTATTTTCTCGAAAACTTAACCCAAAACTGAAAGAAGCATGATTGGTCGATAAGATTTGTGGTCGCTAAAATCCCTATCTCCGGCTTTTGGTATTTTAATAACCCGACCAATATTCCACTCTTTTGGAAAGATACCATATCTGAGGCAGCTATTTAAGAGTTTTAAGCGAGTAGGAGCTAAAACCTTCCAGGACTGCTGTACAGTTACAACTTCTATTAAATCCAGACCAGGAGCTTTACCACTTTTCATGCTCATCACACGCCACCTAGAAGAGGCGGTCATCGACTGTGAAGTCTGAGACATCTTGAGAGACATACGGTAGCTGCGCTATCCTTCTGATCTCAGCATGCACAGGTGAGTCCTCGGTATCGTCGGGTAGCAAGGTGTCAATCAGCACCTTGACGGATCATTGTTATCTACTTCCGTAACAAGTTTCATGAAGCTTTGCCTTTTAGTTGTATGGACTTTTTGCATGTATGGGTTCCTGTAAGCAGCCTGCTTTTGCAGCCTCAGATCTGGATCATGTTCTTTCTTGCACTTTCGTATTACCTGGTTTACCGCACTTTTGAGTTTAGTTAGATCTCTGTTTCACCAGGTGCGCAAATAGTACAGCAAGTACTCCTCTCTTCCCCTTGGAAGCAGCGTCCAGATGCCGCGACAAACACGAATGAGTTTCTTTGGATGGGCGTTACTTGCCGCCTCTGTAGCTCTTGAGAAGCCATGAAAGTTGAAAATGTCTTGTGAAAGGTTCGTTGGGTGTACATCACGGTGTGAACCTTTGTATAGTGTAGTGTAGGCCTACATGATTTGACTGCGTTTGCTATATATTCTGGATTATGTATGAAAACAGACTATTAAGATATTGGAGGATGGTATCCAATCCCTTTGAAGAATAGTGATAAAAAATTACAATAGCATTCGTACGACACGATGGATTTGACTGGTTTTCTCGTTCTGCTAGAATTGTATATTGTATGTTATTTGGTCTGTAATTTTCATAGATGTAGAATACAACAGACCTAAGTTAAATAGTCGATAATTCTTCTTTGCTTACTCTTTGAAAATGGAATTATATCGCTAGGGTTTCACAGCAATTTAAGGTTTAGGTAGTGTTTGTTTTAAAGATTAAATGGATTTGTGAGATCAGGCACAGTCAGTTTTTAAGTGAGTTGCGGCAGGTAAACTACTTATCGTGCCGCGAAGCTCTCCAGTTGTCCTTTTTTTACACCGCCTGAGATTATAAAATAAAGAGATTACGAACTTTGTAACTCATCTTCGTTAACATGGTGTCCACTTTTTTTTTTCAAAACAAAATTACCCGACTTTCCAGACCAAAAATATGAAAATTCCATGACTTTTTAAAAATAAAAATAAAAAAAATTTTGACCAATATTTAACTACATACATAAAATACCTCGTAGTAGAACAAAACAACTACGACTTTCCAGAATGATTATTTTAATAGATTGGTCAAATAGAACTCAATGCTCCTCTTAGTTTTTCCCGATGCATTCCGATTTTCCCCATCTCCTTCTCTAGTGGACATGGTATCTTCGGCTACTAAAGAGTTTAAAGTGTGCTTTAACATGTTTAACTAAATAATAAAAAAATTGCTTATCAAAACCGATATAAACAAAAATTTCCCAGTTCGATCGTCATTATTATACTGATGATGTAAACGATTTTGCTCAAAGCTTAACTGAAACCATTCAATTTGGGATTAATAAATTCGTTCCCTTTTCAATAACGAAACCACAGTAAAAAATGTTTTCGAAGGTGGCTAAATTGCCTCTTAATACCTATTAATCGGTGCTATAGTATCGAAGAGCTAACAGTGGCTTAATACTAGAAAATTGTAAACGAATCAGCCGAAATTCACAGATTCAAAGTGGCAAAACTTTCGATTATGTTAATTTCTAACAAAAGATTTTCCACTGCCTTTGACTCTTTAAATTGTGGTACCAAATATTATAGCCTTCTTATATCACTGAAATTCACTTTGTTTGTGAAACGCTTTGGTTCAAACTCAACTGTTCTGGAACATCGAAAGAACTGCCCCAAATTCAGCCTTTAGGAGTTAATATGAAAGATTCATTTCAAACCCAATTTCGCCAAAAAACTTTGAGGGCGGAATAATCAACAACAAAGCTTTTTCACTGGACAAAATTCTATAAACCTTTAGCCATTCTTGTTACCTAATGATCTAAACACATTTTCAAGAACTTGCACGCACTTCAACTAAAATTTTCTACACATTTTATAAATTTTGTATTTTTTTCGTGCTGGAAGTTGGCCAATATCCAGTCGATTCACAAAAAAGAATAAAATATTAAATATCAAATGATAGTCAGAGATTAGAGATTAGAGATAAAGTTCCCACTTCTATTCAAAATATATGAGCAAAATTTTCATTCACATATATCAAATTTTTTGGAAGACAACAATTTGATATCTGATAGTCAGTCAACTCGGTTTTCGAACCAAAAAAATCAACAGTCATACTACTGAGATTAGTATCCAATTATTCTAACTGCATACTTGCAAAAAATGGTGAAACGTACGTTATCGTATTAAACATCTCAAAAGTATTTGATCGAATTTGGCATGCTAGTTTGATCAATAAGCTCGTTGCGTTTGGCTTTCACTGTACATTGTACAATCGAAAAGTGTATTTAAAATTTTCTAAATGACCGATACATTTCGGTTTCAATTTTTTTCTTTATACAAAGTCAGTCAAGTTTGGTGTGATTTATTATAAATTAAAAATTAATGTCTCTAAACAGCCGAAGATATCATCTTAACTGAGGTTAAGGTTTTGAGAAATTAGGATTTGTTTAAGGAATTTACTTGACCTTAAGAATCCGGTAGTAAAATTATTAGAAGAAAACGTTCTAAAGTTATGTGAACAATAAATGGGTCGGAAAAGGCTGTTGCTCAGGTGGACGAGAAAAATGTACCAGACTCGGGTAAGATTGATTCGATCTCCTTAGAAGAATACTCATTCACAAAATATTTGTAGAATGTTGTCGAATCGGTTTAACCAGGTTTTGTCACACACTCTGTTTTATGTTTATATCAACAAACTGCGAACACCAGGAACCCAATATATAGTTTTGCAGATAATAGTATATTGTACAAATCATTCGTCCTACAATATTCAAAGGGTACACAAAATAACCGAATGAATCTTGCCCGGAGAGACAGAGCGATAAATGTTAACCTCGAAAACGTTGCCGATTGGAATAACCAAAATTTGGTCAATTTTAATTTCACCAAAACACAGGTGTTGATTGTTTCTAGTTTGAAGACTGAGCTCTTCAACGATATTTCAATCAATATGTGTCAATACTTGGGCGCTGCATCTGGTTCCAGCCGAGCTCACTTGGACTCTGTTCAAATGCGTGCTATACGAATCGTGAGTAATCGACATTTACCATCAAATATCGATTAGCTACAAAACCTGAGGTGGCACCATTCCTTACAGGTATTACACTGAATAGATTTTGTCTTAAGATGTTTTTACATATTGTACAGTGCCATGTTTTTGTTGGTCCTGGATTTCATTCAATACCAGCTATGACGAGGAGTGGTTGAAGCAGTGAGCCCAATGACAGCTGCTTCTTTACCAAAAAAGTAGAGCGACGGATTTGCAACTTTCGTCGAAAGCACTAACGAGTAGTTCATGGGGCAAAGATAAAAATACCATAATAACAACTTACAAAACAATAGAAAGACCTATTATAAACTATGCTGCACCCATATGGACACCCCATTGCTGACACGCACTGGATGAAGTAACAAACAACACAAAACCCTGCTTGCGAACCGCAGCCGAATGTCACTTGATGGTCCACCGAGATCACTTGCACGAGGAATGAACAAATTGCCGGACCGAGGACATAATGTAATGCTAACCAAACAATATCTATTGGCCCGTAAGAGCCAATAGATATTGTTAACGAAGAGCAACATCCTTACAATGACAATTTATTAACGATTGAACCACATAGAGACATAAGGACAGCAAGATACTTTCTGTATGACGTCAGTGATAGCCAGGTTACTGTTAAAGTTGACGAATCTACGTATATAGAACACACTTAAAAGCACTGTTGACGACGTAATAAGGAACTACGCTCCAAATCGAGTTCTAAATAGAAAGCCAACAAAAATCGCTGACGAGGAGGTCTAGCTACCCCGCAGCACCAGATCCATCCTAGCCCAACTAAGATCCACAACTAAACAACTACATGAGTAGAGTTGTTCCTGAAACTATTGACAAGTATCCCGCATGTTTGGGTACGCCGCACGATGTACACCACCTATTCAATTATCCTGATAATTTAACAAACCTGACGCAGGAAGATTTGTGGTACCGCCCAAAAGCAATAGCAGGGTGCCCGAACCTGGACATGGAGCCGGAGGATTAGCACCAAACCAATCGCTACAACAACAATAGTAGTCATCGTTGTTGTTGTAGCGAAGGGTTTGGTGCTAATCCTCCGGCTCCATGTCCAGGTTCAGGCACCCTGCTACTGCCTTTGGACGGTACCACAAACAAAAACAACATTAGCTACAACTTTGTCGAAATGTTGCTGATCTCGTTGTTTTAAATAATATTAAATAAATATTATCACCAATAGTAGTCAAATATATCGTCTTCAGTAGTAGACGGAGGAATCCGGTGCATTAGACGGGAGTTCCAAGCATATTCTTTTACCCGTTTTACTTTTCAGCCTGACATTTTCTTATACGTTAAAATAAAAATATACTTTTTAAAGATTTTTGTTTATGAACGCAAATGTTTATTCTATAAATTCATTGATTTTCTAATTTATGATGACTAAAGAATTATATAAACAATTTTACCAAACTATAACAAATCGTTGCATTGTTTTGTATTTCTCGAATTTCAAAACATATCACACACACAACATATGTGGCAATAAAACTTTCAACTAAATCAAAAGAGTAATTATAATGACCAGAAACGAATTATCGTAAATTTTGGAGGACAATAAATAGTAGAGCGCCTTTGTTCTCCTTATTTTGTCTGATACGTCTCTGCCAAATGTCAGTATATATTATATAATAACAATAACAACCATTGTACGATCACATATTTTAAGTTTTTCTGTTGATTATAATTCTAATTTTATGCTTAGATTTCAATTTTGTTAAATGATTTCAGTTTGTGCACTATGTTGAATTTTATGTTTAGTTTTGAATGCTGCATATGGTAAGATATTTGAGTAGAATTTTTTGTAGTCGCTTTTTTGTTTGTGTACTTAGTTGAAAAGGTTGCAGTTATTTTTTGGAATGTGTTAGACTTCAAAACAATGATTCAACGCAATGGAACTCAAATATTTCGTAAATAAAATTTGCAATATGGATGAAATGAGGTTTCCTTGAAGATGATATCCGGAATATTTTTTGTTGCTTAATCTGACAACAGAACTAAAAACAACAACATTTAACTCATTGTACAAGCTGATTATCGAGCGATTTAATAGAAACTAAATTTTTTGTTTCAGGAGTTTCCCTAGATGGTCATTATGAAATAGAAAAAGGTCGCAAAATAGCCGGTCCACTATCACCTTTAATGCAGCAAGATTCAGCCCAGCTTTAATTATATACATATATTTTTTAATTTAATTATTATTATTTTTAATTATAATTAAAATAAACTATAATAAAAATATAAAATTTATATTTTTTAATAAAATTTATAAAAACTGATAAAAAAAAATTTAAGAACAGAAAAACACAATATGCAAATTATATCTTAAAAATAGTAACTCCTATTTAATTTCAACACAAAAGACAATTTAATTAACTTTAAATTTTGTGTTTTTTTTAAATTATTAATTTTTCCGTTATTGTATTTTATGTAAATAATACAAAGAAAATGTGATTTCCGATTTTTTTTGTTTTTAAATAAGTTGTGATTCGTTCTTGAATCAATTAGCAGGAATAGAAATCTGGTAAAGAAAATCCAGAAGAAATAATTTTTATATCGATATTTTCAGTATAAAGTAAAATTACATTACACCGTTGTTTTAGGCGTAATTGTTCTATAAAGCCGCTTTTTCAGTTGCTGCAGTGTTTGCGTTCGTTCATTCAGTTTTTTTTTTAAACCAATCATATTTCTTAAAAATTGTGATTTTTTCTGCTGCAGATTTTTCATCAGAGTTGGTTTAATTTTAACTTTTTCTCTGAACAAAAAAAAGAAAGAGATAAGAACATTACAATTTAAAAAGAGAAAATACCGAAACATAAAAAAATTGGGTATTTGTTGACATCACAAACGTCAAACATCTTGAATTTTGTAATTTGTTTAAACTGCAGAATTTATTGTACTGAATATTTTGTGATTATATAGTTTGTATATGAATATAATATTAATATAAAAACGTGATGTTATGCATAATGTTATTGCTATTACATGTTGTAAATATAAATATGAGCCATTTCAAACACTTGATTATTTTAAAATGCAGATGGCGACAAAATCGTTGTGCAAATTTTTCATCAACTAAAAAATCGAAGAGTAAACATTACTGAAGGAACGAAAGCGTGAACGCACACACTGCAGCAACTGAAAAAGCGGCTTAACGGCAAAAATATCATATGATTAAAGTAATATTTATTTTCTGTGTGATGTAGATTGAAAAGGAATAATGAAGAGATGTATTTGTTATTTTAATTCTATTATTTAAGTTGTACAAGTTTCAAATGAAAAATAAAAACCGTTTAAAAATGTTAAGAAAAAAAGAAATATTTATTATAAAAAATAATAATTAATTATAATATATTAAAAATAATAATTCAAAGAAATAATATGAATTTCTTAAGCAACGATAATAAAAATTGTTATTTGTGTAAATTTATATAATAGTAATTCAAATTAAGATATTTGTTTTATTAGATGCCTTTAAGATCAGCAAAAGTTATTTATTTTGAAATTAATAAAATTGAACAAAAACCAATGATTTAAATGAAAAAATGTAGTGTTTTATTGACTATCCTTCGATTATTTTTATTTTTCTTGTATATCCAATTGTCAGATCACCGTTGTAGTACATTTAAAAGTCACCTGATTTCAGTTTAAACCAAATTTATTTTTCTTTTATTTCTCCAAATTTAATAAAAAAACTCAAATAAATATGCAGAGACCGAGGAGATGTGAAATGAATAAGAAGACAAACAGTAAGAAGTTGAGGAATAATATTGATGTTAAAAAATAAATCAGAAAAAAAGATTTCCAGCTTAAATATTGAAAACTTTGTCCTGAAATTCCAGTAGTATATTTTTTTTTTTTTAAACGGCGTTCATGCTCCATGTAGGAGCGTTGCCAGGCTAATCAGCTTCGAATATTCACCACGGTCATTCGCAACAGCGACATAATTACCATGGCAGCCGATTTTTTTAAGGTCGTTTATTACGTCAGTCTCCCATTGTAGTCGTGGTCTACCTCGCGGTCGCCCACTCCCTGGGGTACTAACGTACATTTTTCTAATCATTCCAGACTGTGAATCGGCTCGTAGAACATGCCCAAACCAAGCAATCCTATTAGAACGGATACAACCTATTATATCAGGACCCTCAAGAAGGTCTCTGATCTCAAAGTTATATCGGGTTCTATACTCTCCATCGTCTGTCTTAAGTGGACCAAAAATGTAGCGTAATATCTTACGCTCAAATACAGATAAATGCGATTCGTCATTCTGTGTAAGGGTCCACGTTTGTGATCCATACATCACAACCGGTCTAATCAATGTCTTGTATAACTTGAGCTTGGTGTTAGTTGATACATACGGAGATCCAAGGAGAGGTTTGATTGAGTAGAAAGTTCGATTACCTGCAGCGATTCGAGCTTTTATATCTGTAAGTATGCTGTTGTTTGAGTCAAGCATTGATCCCAAATATTTAAAAGATTCAACTCCCTCAATTCGTTCATCGCCGCACATCAAATCTTTCTTCTCAGACTCTCTTGAAACATTCATATGTTTGGTTTTATTGTAGTTAATTTGAAGACCAATATTTCTAGCTCCACTCTCAAGCGACTTAAAAGTCTCACTCATAACAGCTTCACTTCGGCCGAGGATGACAACATCATCAGCGTATGCAATCATCTGTACTGAGTTTATTGACAAGATATTGTTGTTAGTCGGTAGTTTCTTTTGACGGCACACATATTCCAAGGCTAAATTAAAAAGTATAGGAGAGATAGCATCACCTTGTCTTAACCCGGAGTCGACTTTAAAAAACCTTGATATTTCGTTCTCTACTCGTACACAGCATTGAGAGTTCTGTACTGTCATTTTGCATAGTGATACCAGTTTACCAGGAATTCCCATTGACACCAGAGCAGACCACAGAGTCTCTCGTTCGAGAGAGTCGTAGGCCTGCCTGAAATCAATGAAGAGTTGGTGCACTGGTATGTTGAACTCTCGGCACTTCTCCAAAATCATCCTTATCGAGAAAAGTGCATCGGTGGTACCTCGGCCCCGCCGGAAGCCACACTGATATTCTCCAAACAGTTGTTCAGCAAAAGGATTGATTTTGGATAGCAAAATGTAAGAAAAGATCTTATATGCTGTGCAGAGTAGAGCGATTCCTCTGTAGTTTGCACATTGTAGGCGATTACCTTTTTTATGGATTGGTATCAGCATAGCTGTGTTCCAGTCCTGTGGCATGGTTTCAGTCCTCCAGATCATTTGAACAAGTTCAAACAATCTTAAGGATAGAGTTTCACCACCATGTACAATCATTTCGGATGTTATATCGTCGATACCAGGTGCTTTATTGCATTTTAATTTTGACAGCGCCGCATCGAATTCCTCTTTGGTGGGTTCGTCTACATGTACCTTTGACGCACGAATAAGCTTTGCTCGTCGCCCGACTTGTTGCTGGTCACTTAAGTTGAGAAGATTCTCAAAATAAGCGGCCCAAGTATCTAATATATTTTTAAGGTCTACTTGTAGCTCCCCATCTTCGTTTTGAATAGCAGTCGATCTAGTTTGAGGGCCCTTCTTTAAGGTTTTAACCTGTTGAAAGAAGTTACGCGATTGATGTTCCTTATTGAAGCTTTCAATCTCCTCACACTTTCTCTTCCACCATTCTCTCTTCGTTCGTCTACATAACTTTGTAACGGCTTGTCTTGCCAGTTTATAGTTCTCCTTCGTGGACCTGGTGTTGCGTCCTTGCAGACATTTCAGATAGCAATCTCTTTTGTATTGAATAGCGTCAAGACATGCTTGATCCATCCATGGCTTCTGGGAGTGGTTTTGTGGTCGTCCAAGTATTCCCTCAGCAGCGCTTAAAACAGCATCTTTGAGCAAATACCATGACTTATCGACATCTCCATTAATGGTTTCTGATTTCTTCAATGTTTCGGCAATATGGTTTTGATATCTCTCTTCTGTTTCTGCATTCTTTAGTGATGAGATGTTAAATCGTTTCCGTTGATTGAATTTCGGAATGCTTGGGTTTGGGAAGTAGAACCTTATTTTAGCACATACAAGAAAGTGGTCACTTCCAATGTATGCACCTCTAAAGGATCGCACATCCAGAACACTCGAAAAGAAACGTGCTGTAACTAGCACGTGATCAATTTGATTTCGAGTGTTTCCATTCGGTGAGACCCATGTCTGCTTATGAATCGATCGGTGCGGAAAGAAAGTACTTGCAATTCTCAAATTATTTGATAATGCAAACTCAGTCATTCTCTCACCATTATCATTCGAATTCAAATGCAGACTGTTGGGGCCCACCACATTTCCATAAGAGATATCTCTTCCAACCTGCCCATTAAAGTCACCAAGAACCATAGTGAAGTCGCGTGTTGGTGTTTGTTTCATAACCTCTTCCAGTGCTATGTAGAAATTATCCTTCTCGTCGACGGTCTTAGCTTCAGTAGGTGCATGCACGGCAATAAGAGAGATATTGTTATATGTACCACGAATACGTAGGTAGCAAATCCTCTCACTGACCGGGATGAATTTCATCACGGCTTCTTGTATGCGTGCACCAACAAGAAAGCCAGTTCCAAATTCTCTTCGAGAAGGATGACCACTACAGTATAGAGAGTGACTATCCAAATCTTGTTTTCCGATTATCGGCTGTCTAATTTCTTGCAGAGCTATGATATCCATCCCATACCCCTCAGCCTCTGTTTCTAGACTTATAAGAGCATCAGGAGCGCTCAGGCTGCGCACGTTCCACGTTCCGATTCGGTAGTCTGGTCCTTTTTCACGTCCAGGTAAAATTCTGTTTTTGTCCGGGTCTGTTTTTCTTTTCTGATTTCCAAATTTAACAAATAATTTTTTTTCCGGGGTTAGGGTGTTAACCTTAGGCCCAACCCAAATTGTCGTGAATGGGTCCGTTCTGCATCTTAAGGTTACCAGAAACAACCTTTTGACACGTTTATATAGCGAGCCGCTTGATCCAAGACAGACACCCGCTTCAAGCCGCCCCTAACATGGAGAACAGACGCTTGAGTCGCATTGGTTTTAAGGCGCCAATTCGCCATGATGTACCATGATTGACTAAGCAGTTTTTACCCTGCTTGTCTCCGGTACACCAACCTAATTCTGTCAGCATTAACCGTAGTAGTATATTTAGCTGCCCTGAAAACTAGGTTAGATTAAATCTCATTTAAATTAAAACTATTACAAAAATCATCCATTGGTTATCGTTTTGGTTGGAACACGATTGGGAAAGTGGAAATCAGAGCTCTAACAGAAACATCTTCCTAGGTTTGCCCAACCTGAGAAAGTAATGAATGAATATAAGATCGTGAAAATATGTCTCATTGGAATGACTAGATCATAAAGTCGTGACTTCATAACTACAAATGTTCTCAACCAATACCAACACATATGAATAAGGCGTAGCTATACCAACGCCACCTCATCATTAGTGTTCTGCTGGCGCAGGTTCCTGGTGTATCCGCCAACGGGCTCTCTCCTGAGCCCTCTCTTTCATCATTCCGTACCCTCCGTAACCCGTTTTTATACTGTCCATTTTTCTCTTTCTTCTTCCCCTTTTTATTTGTCCCTCCACAGATCCTTCCAAAACATCTCTTAACAAACATTGCCTTCTTAGTACGTAATTCCTTTTTCTTTCCTCTATTGTCTTTTCTAGACTACGTTCCTCTCCCACTCTTCTTAGAACTTCCTCATTTCTCACCTTGTCTATCCACTTGATCTTAAGAACTCATCTTCAAATCCACATTTCAAAACTCTCTAACTTACTAATTTCCTTTTTTGATAAGGACCACGTTTCACATCCGTACAAGAGATCGCTCCACACAAAGCACTTTATCATTCTTTTCTTCAATACCATGTCTATTTTACTGTTTAACAGTATCCTCTTCGTTTTGAAAGCCTGCTTTGCCATACCAATCCTTGCTTTTATTTCTCTTGTTCCACTCCAGTCTTCGGTCACCTCAGTTCCCAGATATTTGAGCCTTTCCACCTGTTCTAGCCTTTCTTCACCTACAATGATATTAAAAATTTCTTTCTTTCCTATTTTCATAACCTTTGACTTTCGCACATTAATTCTAAGCCCATACACACTTTCCATATTCTTTAGATGTTTCAACATTCTGTTCAGTTCTTCTTCACTTTCTGCAAAGATCACCATGTCATCTGCAAATCGAACGCACGCAACTTCCCTTCCTCCTATTCACACTCCTTTATCGGTCCTCCAACATTCCGGCACCATTTCGTCCATGTAAATGTTAAAAAGAGTAGAATATAAACAACATCCTTGTTTCATTCCTATTGATTCCAATCTCAAACCAGTCTGCCCTGCTGGTACCAACCCGTAAAGCTACTCTCTGGTTCATATACAGCTTGCTTATTAGCCTCCTTTCTCTCCAGTCAACTCCTTTCTGTTTTAATATCTCCAACAGTTTCCCCCACAAAGGACAGTCGAAGGCGTTTTCCAAGTCTACAAAGCAAAGGTAAACCTCCCTGTCCCTTTCTGTATAATCCTCCACAATGGACCTTACGACTCCCAGTGCATCCCTTGCACCAATACCCTTTCTAAAACCGAACTGCTCCTCGTCCACGCTCTCCTTCATCACTCTTGTCATACGCCTATTTATTACTCTCAGCAAGATTTTAGCAGCATGCACAACTAGACTGATGGTTCTGTGTTCTTCACATTTCTTCGTTTCCTTTTTCTTAGCCAGAGGAATCATTTCGGATCTCAAGAAGTCCTTATGCCACTCCCCACTTTCATAAATCTCGTTGCACAGAGATGTAAACTCTCTCATGCCTTTCTCTTGCAGACACCTCAACACTTCCACTGGTATCAATTCCTGCTGCCTTGCCACTTTTCATATCTATCATTGCTGCTCTCACCTCATCCAGAATAATACTTGGGCCGATGTTATCTTTTGGTACTTCCTCTTCTCTCTCTACGTTTAGAACCTTAGGTTTTTCCTTTGCCTTACACAGCTCTTCCATATATTCTTTCCATCTTTGCAAAATTAGTTTTTCTTCTTTCAGAATTACGCCCTCCTGACTCTCCACTTCTATACATTTTACTCTGTTCCTGTCTTTGGTCGTTGTTAGTTCTCTCCCTTTGTTATATACCAGATCATGTTTTCCAGATTTAACCATTTCTTCAATTTCTTTACACTCATTATTAAACCATGGCTCTCTTGCTCTGTCAGTTTCCTTTCTCAATTCTGTGTTCCTTCTTCTATACTTTATTCGTCCTTCTTCATTATTTAACTTTTTAAACTTTCGTCTTTCCTCCATTTTATCTACCATACCCTGTGTAATTCACGGTTTCTTTGGTCGAACTCCTTTTTTGCATCCTACACTAATTTCACACACTGTTTTTATACTTTGCTTTATTCTTTTCCATCTCGTCTCACTATCCTCTACTATTGTTGTTTTCAAAATTCTCATTTCTCTTTCCATATCCAAACCTATGTTCTCGGCATCCAGAGACTTTAATCTCTCTAAATCCCATTTCTTGATTTTTGCTGCTTTCTTTAATCTTTTAAGTTTTATTTCTAAAACTGCTAGTAAGAGCACATGATAACTGTGTATATCTGCACCAGGTAAGGTGTTTGCCTTCTTCACTCCTATTTCGCTCGTCTATCATTATAAAATCTATTTGTTTTCTATAGAGATCTCCAGGTGATTTCCAAGTACACAACCTTCGTTTATGATGCTTAAACCACGTGTTGGTAACTATTAACTTCTTTTCTTTACAAAATTCAATCATCCTATCTCCTCTTTCATTTCTCAAACCCAGACCAAATTTTCCAACTTCTTCGACCTCTTCTGACCCCACACTTGCGTTCCAGCCCCCCATCACCATGTGACAGCAACCCTTCCCTTCCTCATTCAAAATCTCCTCAATCCGGTCATAAACCCTTTCCACCTCTTCTTCATCATAGTCAATTGTAGGCATGTACACTTGAATGACTAGAATACTCTTCGGAGCACTGTCTATCTTTAATGCTATAATTCTATCGCAGTCATATATTACATTACTAATACAAGTCTTCAATCTGTTATTAACAGTAAATCCCACTCCGTTCTTTCCTTGCTTTCCTCCACTGAAGTAGAACACAGCGTCTTCCATATGTTCCTCACCGAATCCTGCCCATCTCACTTCACTAATCCCAACTATATCCATGTTATTTTTAATCATTTCCCTTTTCAAGTTTTCTAGTTTTTCTTGCTTAAGCATATACTTCTCACATTCCACGTTCCAAAGCTAGCTTTGTTATCACTTCTCCTTTCCTGATCACGAGAGGTCTTTGTACACTGTTCCCCCGGAAATCCGATTGAGAAATTATTCCGGTATTATATTTAGTATTCAAAAAACTCATGTTACCTTTTCTTCTTCTCCTACACCTTTTCTTGGAAACACCCTTTTATGTCTTTAATAGAGTGGTTTTCCGTTGCCTTCTCCATCCTGATGCCGTTGGTCTCGAAGGACTCATCCGCCTTTGGGGACAGTTTCCCACCCCCAAAACAACAGAGTTCCCCGTTCTATCTTTTGGGTTCATCCGCCCTCCGAGAAGGCCGTTGACCCTTAAAAGAAAGTTTGATTTTTTATTCCGGAAGTCGCTCGGTCGTCAGTTCCTTGTTGGTAAGAACAAGGTATACCACATGAAGGTTCGAGGTTGACATTTTTGAAGGTAAAACTTATTTATTTAAATTTTTTAATTTTGAAATATAATTTTCTAATGAAAATAAAACACAACCGAATATTTTTACAGCTAGCCAACTAACGCATTGTAGGTGACAGCAAAAAAATTGTTCGAATGGTAATTTAAGTATGGTATTTCCTCCTATTTACATACGGGTTAAAGTGAGATGCCACATACTACTGGCCTAGTGAGATATCACTAACCAAGCGTGGGAGATAAATATTAAGTCAACGATAACACCCACACTCTTAGTTATGGACTATTATACGTTGATGCTACGCTTTTGCTCGTTAGAAAAATAAGCTTCCATAGAACTCAATATGTTGCCCTTAATAATTGAGGTAGACAGTGCGTTACATAATTTGAGAAGAGCTCCTAACTGGAACAAGGGCAACAGAACTGGTTGGCTTGCTAAAAGTCTAAAGTTTATCGACATACACAATCTCCTTTGGTAATTATGCCTCAACTTCTGAAATTTTTCCGAGATTTATTCACAATTTAGAGCGCCACACTCCTGACCTAAGGCTATTCCGGTCTCTCTTATTACTGCTTGAACTGTAGCTTCAGCTCTCTACTTTTAATCCCTCGCTTCGTAGTACCCTTCGTCACTCATCAGGCTCCCAATTGGATTTCAATGTTTTCAGTGAGTTGTTTAAACTAGCCGGTTTTGAAAGTAAACAAACTACTAGTTACAATCCTAAATGTAATGGTCTCATTGAACCCCTTGCACCTTTAGTAGCGGTAGAGTTGTCCAAATAGTGTTGGTTGCTGTTAGTGTGTTGTCCAGGCTATGACGATGACGAATTGGAGTTATAATTCCGTTAAGTGATTTATAATATCTTTAAAGAAATAATTGATGTAGTTGAATAGATCGCAGAAATAAAGAAGATATAGGAGAAACCAAAGTAGATGTTAAAACAATAATAACGACTATTCTCAGATGATCTTTTATGAATTAATTTTTTTATCATTAAAAGTTTGCCATGTTTGACATTTCGGCGTTGCCCAAAAATGTGACTTGTTTAATCATGATTAGTGTAAGCCATTTTAAATTTTATAAATCTTTGATTTAATTATATAAATACTTAGTTGTTTTTCTTCTAGCAATCTTAAGGAATTATCATCTAAATTAAAGACGTTTGACGATCGAAACAGTAGAGCCGTAATTACACTACTTATTTAACATTTAAATATGAACCTTTTATAACCTGGAGCATACTTATGTAGTTTGAAGTATCTTGATTCTGTGCAGCGGAGAGCAGTTAAATTAATTGGTCACTCAAATCTTACTAATGACCTTGATTCCTTGCAGCATAGAAGAAATGTTGCTGATTTGACGATTTTCTACAAATACATCATGGATGAACGGGTTTCTGAAGAGATTAAATCGATTTTACCTAAGTCTGCAAACCTATCGCGTCATACCAGAGCATCGGTAGCGGCCCATCCTTTTACGGTTCAAATAATTAGATGTAGAACTGTTACCTTCGTGGGTTTCCCTGATAACTTGAATCCTCAAAAGTTCAAAGTCGGCGTTCATAAATTTTTCAAAGAAACTTAATTTTCAATCGATCCTAATCCCTAGTTGCCATGGTATCTTCGGATATTTAGAGACGTTAATTTATAATTAATTATATTAACACTAAACATGCCTAACTTTCAAGTTTCAATAAAAAAAAACAAAATGTTAATTTTATGTGAAAAAATTTAATTACCTAACAAATAATTAATACAACAAAAAATGTGGCGTGTCATTGCAAATATAATAATGGAGATTTTTTTTCATTAATCTGAACTTCTGAAGTACGTGGCATTATAAAATACAGGCAACCTTTCTCTTTTTCCACCAGGAGTTGAATTAAATTTTGTTAGGTTGATTCACAATAATAAGAAATTACAATACGTATAACGCAATGCCGCGCGTACGTAATCTTTTTGTTATTAATTATTTTTTGGAATTATTGGAACCATTTTTTATTGTGGAACTGGAAGTTATCGCAAAGGTTTACAAACCACTTTTCGTGAAGCTTTCCAAAAACATTATTTTTAAAAAAATGTTATTTGCAAACCTCAGTCCGACAACTGAATCAATAATGTACCAATAATGCATCAAGGCACACTACTAAAGTGTTCATTTTTAAAGTTCTTGAGTCTTGCTTGTTCGCATCTCTTAATTAGTGCATAAAGCGCGACGGCATTCGTCGACCGCTACAGCCTACAGCACGGTGCCTACACAATCATAAACCGCGATGGTAAATCTTTCGTCATTGATCGGAAAGGTCGACATATTCAAGTGTCTATCAACAGATTAAAACCTTGTTTTAGGGAAGAATCTAAAGATGAATTAACTCAACTTTTGTCTTGTTCTAGCAAAGAACTTTCTCGCACCGAAAAAAACTTACCCTCTACGGACAATGTTCAACTTCTTCTCAAGAAATCTTCGTTGTGGTGGTTGCAGTGCCAGTCACCGTTTGGCCGCCATCGGGCTTAATCCCAAGAAAGCACCAGCCCCTTTGGGATTTGTTCATAATAATTTTTAGGTAAAATTTTTTAGGTATTTAAAAAACTTCTCAGTCATAAATGACAAGTAATGGAGACATCAGTTATGCGGCTGAGCCTAATTTACATAAATAATTGTTAAGAAAACGGCACCTGAATCCACTGTTGGTGACCGACCATCAAGCACTATATTTATCTTGCACTCCTTTATGTAACGTTTCTAGACCTGTCGGTGGTATCACATCTTCTTGGTTAGGACTGCATGACCTATGCAATCAATTCCTGACGCGTCTAGGAGAAATGGTGTGTGAACTTTTTCCTTACTTGGGAAACATTCTTGTAGCAGTATTAGCAGGTATTGACGACTAAGCAAATTGTTGTGCGGTTTAACTGGCGGTATTTCTGTTTCCACATGTAAATGGTTTTGGTTTGACATTGAGTGACATCCGGTTGCGATTTTCTGTACCCAATTCAACACATATTTGGCGGCCTCAAATGTAATTTAAAAGCCGTCTTTTAATTGTTTGCAGTAGTGTTGCAGTAATTTACTGTAACTGACGGTGTCAAATGCGCGAGAGATATCACCTTCTGAAATATCACCTTCCGTAAACTGTATGGAGTCTTCTGTTGTCAGCTTATGGATACTTCTCTCAGCATTTCTATACGTTGCCTTTTTTGCACTACGGGTTAGACAACACCTTTATGAATTGCATAAGTTTTTTTCTCCACTTATCGCGTCTGTGTTCCTTAATCAGTTTTTTTATTTTTGTTATGATTTCCAGTATTTGTGGGTTTCTTGGTTCTGTTTTACGTAACATCGTTTACATCCGCTGAACATGTTGCTTCGGTTGGAAATTAGGTCTACGGGTAGCTATCTGCTGAAATGAATTTACGTGCTTTCTAATACGATATTACGGAGCACGTTTTCTTATAGAGGCTTCGATTTGATTACAAAAGCCATTCCGCGATAATTAATGTAACAGTTGCGGTCAGACTTACATTTAGTGACTTACCTCGAGCTGTTGATCAGTGTTACACTAGCAAGTGACACGAAAAGTGAGCTGCGTATCTTAAGACTGACACGTGTTGCCGATGGTTCGTTAAGGCCGCTGAAATTTGTCTGAACGATGACCAATGACCGATGTTGGTCATCAGTTAAAGCAAATCACCATGTCGAATAATGAGCGTTTACATCACCAAGTATAAAGCAGTCGTTGTGTGATAGCGGATGGCTTATGAGTTATGTTGGAACCCTATCCTATAAGACAGCTGGTTGCCGATGGTTTTTATATATTTATCAGCATTATTTCTGTTTTGTTTGATGATATGCCGACGGCTTGTTGTTCTAGGTAGTCTTCTTGCGTTCAGGTGGCTATGTCGTTTACAATGTGGTATTTAATGTTGCAATGAATTATGAAGGTTAGGCTTCGGCCTTTATTTTTTTCTCGATCCTTGCAAACGATGACATGTTTAGTTCCAGCTTTATTGGAGTCTTCAATTTTCCCTTTGAACCGGTACAGCTCAGTTGTATAATCCGGAACCGTCCCGGTTCTGACTGTGTGTTTGGTATGCAATTATTGGTTGCTGCATGTTGGCTTCAGTAGACCAACATGGTGTTATACAGTTAGTATTCTACTGTCAGTGGTAAGTTTCGAGCAGAGGTGGCTAGGTGACACCATGCATTGCAGCCGTTTGCATCTCACTGATGTTGCGTTGTTTCCTTTTTTTGCATATAGAACAATGACCGTATTATTTGTGAACTTGAATTCTTTTCTATACAAGTCATTTGAAGAAGAATACGGAGTAGTATCGCTGGAATAGGGTTCTCCCTAAGCGAAAAAACGTTTGGAAAAAACCGTGCGATGAAACTTAGCGATTGTTGGCCGGAAAGTTCTGGGTAGTTTCAATACTGAGAACCCATCGTCGATTATACCAAAACATCTTACAGTCAGTAAGACGACTAAAATGGGTTAGATTCAACTATCGTCACACCCGTAGATCAAAAATAAAAAAAATTATAATTTTATTTTTTAATAAAAATGTGTTGTGTAGTAGGAATTACAACACACAAAAACGTAACATATAAAAGATTTTTATGTGTCACAACACATAAAAACCTTTTATGACCAAGGTCCCACAATTCAGCATGCGTTCTAAGATGTTGATGGACGCATATGTTTTTTTTTTTTTTTTATTATAGAAGGGATAACTAAACAATAAATCCTATTACATAGGCCAATATTCCACGATAGGATAGAAAAAATAAAAATAAAATAAAAGGTAAACAGCAAATTTGTATTAGCAATTTGCAGGAACAAAACTAAATTGCCAATAATCCAGCTAGTAGCATATTCCTTGATCATGCGATCATCATCCAGGAATACTCCATAGCTAAGATTTAGGGTACTACCGTTGACTGAATAGAGTTCATCCGCCAGCTCGCTTAAGATATCACTTTGGCTGTGATATCTCACTTCTATTGCCAGTGGTATGTGATATCTCACGTTAGCTCGTATGTCAATAGCAGGGACTGGAGTACGCGGGGTTGTCACACCCGTAGATCAAAAATAAAAACAAAAACAAGTACAAATAAAAAAAATTGATCCAATTAAACAAAAACTTGTCTCTACAGTCGAACTAAATATTACTATTTTTAACAGCCCGAGATTTCGGTATCATAAAAATGTGTCGGCAGCCCGGCATTTATCACGGAATTACAATCCCTAGTACATAATACAGCCCTATGCAACTATCCAAGAAACACATAATACAACATAGATATCCACTGTATGCGGAAATGACAGCAACATTATTCAAAGAGATTTCAACTCAAATATTGGAAGCGATAATGTTGGAACGATGTTAATTATGGGCAAATATACGTAACCATCGATATATTTATGGTATCACAAAATTAGATCTTAATAAGAAATGATAAGTACACACAAAGCTATTTTAACATCACCAGATGCAAAAACTAAGAACCTATTTGATCAAGCGCGGAGTTTTTGTCGTTCTCATTTTATTTGAATAAGAAGCTTTTTATTCCTTTTTAATCTTTATTTATCGATGAATCTAGATGTATTTTTATCTTTGATTAATTTATTTATGAGCAATTTGGTAACCTGGGTTTTTAGTTTTCTTTAGTGTCAAATCTTGGCAAATCTGCATAAACTCTCACACGCGATCATGGTCGTAAACAAGATCTAAAGATGATCATCCAAAGATTATATTTCTTCCAATAAACCTGTGGTGAGTACTTAATTTACTCTTTTATCTTATTTGAAAATCTTTATTTTCCTAACGACTCTAATGAATCGTTACTCTAACGAATCACTGGTGAGGGAGTGTTGTGGTGACTTCTTAATTTAATTTTTTGTCTTATTTGACAAAAGTTTTATCGTCATTCGCAAATGATTTATCGTCAACTTTGTTGGCATAAAGGGCCTACAACCTTATGGAAACGTTGACCCAAAGACAAATTATTGCAATGGATGTTCCATCTGCATCTACTCAATCCACAAATTCAAACCAATCTCATCAGTGTGTTCCTCAACAGAATCAACACATAAATGAAATCCTTTTAATTTTAAATAGCAAATGCTGATTGAAATTCACTCCATATTAAATGGTTGTCGTAGGTCACGTTCTAAATCTCGTGATAACCGTTAAGGCACCTGTGATTGCAGATCTGGGCTGCACTACTACGTTTTAGGTCTGTTCAACTGATATCAATAAATGCCTGAGATACCAGCATGGTTATGGGTGTCATTCTTAGGCACTGTTTTATCGTAACTCTGTTTCTGTCTTGTGACCCAGGTTTCTGGGTGCATCCAACTTTCGTGATCTGACGGATATCTTTGAGATGAACGTCAGAAATATCTAGTCGCTTGTTGAGAAGATTTGCCTGTATCTATGCCTAATCTAGCTTCACACCAATCAAACCCTTATGCACAAATACGCGAGATGGACTCTTATCTACTGCTGCGTTATAAAAAGCATTTAATTTCAACATTCCCTTCGCATTGCTCACATTTTCACCTTGTTTAACAGTTCTCTACTGCTACTCCTGAATCCCATGTTTCTCCTTTTTTTTTCTCTGAGAAGTTGTCACTTTTAAAAGCCTTTTGTTGATTTTTTTAGTAAAATGTGTTGTTTTATGTGTAGTAGAAATTTCATCTGCTGATATTTAAATTCATTATGCTCATATTTGAGATCATTTGTTGCATCATAACCATCAGTTGTAAAAAATTTGAAAATAGTAATTAATTAGTTGTTTCATCTGCGCAAAATTTCTCTTCCTGAACTGCATTCTTTCATCTTTCAATTCCAAAACTCTCACCAATCTTACTTATTTTACCCCAAATTGACCTATCTCACTGATTCGGATATTAATTTACATATTAGAGAAAACGAGACATAGTCTTTACTATTTTTCAGGTATATTATTATTGTGTTTATTATTTCGGCTATAAACTTATTTTAAAGTATATCAGACATAGACTTGCGAATCAGAGATTGGAGTATTTGTTTCAAGCTAACATATTTGCTAAGTGAATAATTTAGGATGAACTTCATGAAAGCATCGATTTTAAACGTGGGTTGATGAATTAGAAACGAACAAAGTTAGGAACAGAGGTAGCGTCTCTCAAGTGCAATCTGATAACATAAAACACAATAAATCATACAGGGTGATAGAAGAAACGGCAAACACAGCCAAGTCAGATTAAAAGTGAATGAATTGTGCTTCAATGAATTGAGATCAAACAAAAGTTTTTTACAAATATATCAAACTCTTTTTTTTATTAGAAACATTAAATCTTTGGTACTAATTCATATAAAACTATATACTGTAAGTAAAAAATACAGTAACATTTATTGATTAAATAATTTTAAAATTAGTTGTAAAAAGTAAATATATTTTATTTATATTTTCAAATTAAAGGATATAGCAACATGCTTGTGATTTTCCTCTCCCAATGTAGACATCTGTAAAGAAATTTTAATCAAAATATTAATATTTTTTAAGAAAACACATATGGAAATAATTTGTCAAAGAAAATAAAACTATTTTATAGTTTTTGTCCTTTTTCTAATTTTAAGGACATTGTAAAATTTCTTCTTTAATTTCTATAATATTTTTTACTTACTGCAATTAGCTGGATTTGTATTTGGTGGAAACATTACAGTAAAACCATTGTTATATTCTTGAGCACCATGTGGTCGTATCTTTGAAGAGTAAGACGTGGATGATGATTGATTTTTTCGTAAAATAACTTCTTCATATGTTGGTGGATTTTGTGTTGGTGCTGTTGGATTGCAGGGTTCGAATTGAATACTTTTTCTTTGAATCTCATTGAATGATTGAATTGCATTTTGAGGAACTAATTTTGTTCGCGTAAAAAGGCAGCCGGCATGACGTATAAAACCATTTCTTATATTACAATCCATTTGGTGAAAGTAGTACAATGGCAGAGATGTATTTTTGGGAATCGTATCATGTTTGTCCTGAAATTAATTTTTAATAAATTGTGGCTTGATATTACACAATTAAATTAAAAGACGGAATGGTTATAATGTCCCTTAAACTATGTCATTTTAAGCAATTCGTAAAACACTAATTTAATCTTATATAAAGCGTTTCCTTGACAATACTCCAGGAAAGTCCTTTGATAAATAAACAACTACAGCAGATTCAGATAGAGAGCAAAGAAAAATGTTTCTATATGAATACAACCTGCATATACAACAGAGACCGCGAAACAGTATGAGTGTATAGTTCATGGGCATAATACTATTGATGGATACAAAATAGTGAGTAAGGGAAATGATACATGTAAACGAAATGTCTCTCAGATAATTGGTTAAGGGTGGGAACAATTTTTTATCGCACGGCAATATTTTTGATCGTACGACAACTATTTTTATTTCCTCTTTCTTATCATGAAATATTGACCCATGTCATATTTTATTTTGTGATAGGATTATTGTTTAGTTATCCATTCTTTAAAAAAATAACAAACAAATAAAAATGGATATGCAGAACACATTTGTTGTTATGGAACCTATCTAGATATTATAAGGTTTCTATGTGTTGTGACACATATTGTAATTCCTACTATACAACATATTTTATTAAAAAATATTGCGACGCTGATGCACAGGCTAACTTCATCACAGCTCTGGTTTCCCAAGATGGACGGGTCTACGCCCCAGAAGCACTCGTAACCCAATTCCGACCAAGGACCTTCACAATAAGTTCGACGAAAAGGGCAAAGCCGCTGCTCCATTTTTTTGGTACAGAAGCAACTGTCACTCATTGCTTCAAATACTCCTTGTCATAATGAAAGAAATCCACGACCAACTAAAACAGGGTACAATGAGTAAAAACATCTTTAGGGCAAACACATATATCCAGTGTAACACCTGTGAAATGGTGCCACCCCAAGAACTGCTCTGGTATGGTCACACATAAGCAATGGACTAAGAACTACACAGCGCCATGTTGTCAAGCTTTCAGTCTAAATACCCACACCAACACGAGCTCGCATCAAAACACAATGCGTATGACCACGCAACCGGAAAAAAACTGCTGATGTATAAATTATGCAACTAACTAAATTACAACGGTCTCAAGAATAAGATCGACGATATAATAAAATGTGAAGAGATGTGAAAGCGCATTTTGGAGTCCTCAACGAACCACCACCAACAAGGATACCAAATAACTCATACTCTTCTCCTGATGTCTCCCTTGCCAGCATGTCACTTATGCCAATTGCAGAATGGCGAACAGAAATTGCATTGGGATCAAATCACGTGACGATTATAATCACCTGAAGCCATTCCATAAACCAAATAAATTCCGAGAAGACATATATTAATTTGAATAAAGTGAGCAAACTGGCAAAACTTTACAAATTTTACTGAAATTGAATTCACTACGCGATTTTCACCACTTGACGTTTTCTCTGGGAAAAAACAATTCAGAGAAATTTTGGCAGGTCATTAAAAGCCAAACTCATCCTCGGCAACCACAAAACAATTGCATGATCTCTTTCGATAATATCCCAACCGAAAACCATTGGACCCGATGTCATATCAGCCATCATGATCAAGCACATTGAACCCAAACGATTGAACTATTTCACTACCACGCTCTGTACATTTTTAAATACTCTCCAGATACCAAATATCTGAAAAACGGCCAGAATCAGTCCCATTCTAAGACCTGGAAAACCTGAAGACAAGTGAGAATTTTACAGACCAATCCCATTCTTTCATCGTTCGTATAATTGATTGAAGCACTTCTGCTCCCTCAGCTGACTAGAGCAACTCCTGCAACTTGGCGCCACACCAATATGTTTTCCGGCGAGCACATAGTACAACCACCGAGCTTCATCGAATACAACACCAGATCAGTGATGGTCTGAACCAAAAACCACCATTTATATAATATTTAATTTAAGTTGCACTCGACCTATCAAAAGCACCAATTTGCCAGCTTTAATAAAGCACTGGTTGTGCAACTACCTTAGAGGTCGCCAAACAGACCTTGAGTTTCGTCCTTGCAAGTCCAAAATGAGAGTGCAAAGACAAGGAGTTCCACAAGGTGGAGTTCTCTCAACGCCATTATTTAATCTCCACCTAAGCAGCTTGCATGCCCCATCAAAAGGAATAACCATCACGTCATATGCAGACGACAGCACGGTTCTTGCAACAGGAAATAACCTGCAACAACTCACAAATGAAAACTAGGAATAAAATAATGCATTGAAAGCACTACATAGCGGGTAGTTCATGGGAAAGAGATAAAAATACTATAATAACAACTTACAAAAAAATAGTAAGACCTTTTATAACCTATGCTGCACCCCAAGTTGCCGATACTCATTGGAATAAGTTACAAACAACAGAAAGCGCTGCCTTGCGAACCGCAACCGGGTGTCATTTGATGATCCTATTGACCTGTCACAAAGAGCAAAATCCTTGCAATGACAACTTATCAACGTATGTACCACCTAGAGACCTAAGGAAATCAACAAGACGCTTTCTGCATGATATCAGGGATAGGCAGATTACTGGTAACATTGACGAGTCCACGACGTCTAAGATAAAGAAATGCGCCCCAGATCGAGTTTTAAATAGAAAACCACAATAAGTCGCTGCGGAGGAGGTCCAACTGCCTCGCCAGATCCATTCTAGTCCAACTAAGCTCCGGTTGGCCACGCATCCTAAACAATTATATGAGTTGGTTCCGAAATTATTGATTAGTGTTCCGCATGAGAGGACACGCCACATGATGTAGACTACCTATTCAAATGTCCTGAAAATTCAACCTACCTGACGAAGGAAGATTTATGGTTCCGTCCAAGGTCAGTAGCAGAGTTCCTGAAGATGGGGCCAAAGTGTTAGCTCCACACCCGTCACTACAACCACAGCTCTGGAAACAATATGTTCTGGCTATAAAGTGCGATAATATCCCTCAAATACTTCAATTAATAGCCAACTAAGGTTATAGATTTTGTGTAGTTTTAATAATAAAAACATTAATGAAAGCTGTAGACTGTAGTATCCCAACAGACATAAATTTTATCGTACGAATAGAAGCAAAAATTTTTTTTTACCGGAAGTGACAAACCGGAATTGAGAATGCAGAACTGTTACAAATCATGCTCTAATTGTCTAATTATATGCCAAGTTTAATCAAAATCAATTATATCAGAAACTTATGTTATTGAAGTTTAAAATAACCAGATGCTTGGGAGCCTTCCCCCCACCACTTATCCCAATACCGTCCAAAAACTAATCAGTTTTTTATCATTTAAATCTCCATTTTTTGTCAAAGTGTCCTCAAAATTGATTTACGAACGAAGTCTGTAGTATACACCCATCAACGTGTGAAAAATCAGAAGTTGTATGGTGGACCCCTCGCCACCATGATCAATGTGCCCCAAAAGTTGATCATTATCTTCTTACATTAACTGAAATCTTTTTCATAAGTTTTATCATAATCACTTCATTATTGTAGGCTATAGTGTAAATAAAGACACTGAAAAAAATTAAAAAAATTGCTTAAAAAATTTTTTTACCGGAAGTGAAAATCCAGAAGTTGGGATGCAGAACTGTTGTGAGCCGTACTAATAGCTTATGTACCAAGTTTCATTCGATTATTAGGTACAGATGTTCAGCTTGCAAAAAACAATCGCTCGTTGGACCCCTCTTCCCCACCACTTTGTTTAGTATCGCTCAAAAACTAATCAGTTCCGTGTCGCATTTGCATCTTTTTTTAAAGAGTCATCAAAATTCATTGACAAACGAAGGTTGTAACAAAAATTGCAAAATAGTGAAAGAACACCTGTTGTATGGTAGACCCCCACCGCTTTGTCCAATGTTCTCTAAACCCAATGAAATCTTTCTCATATTGATTGAAACATTTTACCAACGTTTCATGAAAATCGATTTGAAACTGTAGGCTACAGTAGGAATAAACACTTAAACTTTTTAACCGGAAGTGACAAACCCCGAAGTTGGTATGTTGAAATACCCAAATCCCCAGAAAAGCAGAAATGTCCAGTGCCAAAACAGTGTATACCGAGTTTCAATAACATTGAAAGCCAGGATTAGAAGTTATTGAAGATTCAAACTTAGAGTTGTTCGGGAGAATCCCTGCCATTTTGTCCAATTTGGAAATGAACCCAGAATTTCCATTTTCGAGTTTACCTGGATCATATACTAAAGTTTCATCAAAATCCTATACGGTTTTGTTATCTAACAAACCACCCATCCACCCACCCACCCACCCACCCAAAGACATACAACTTTTTTGATTGGATGTTTAAATAGAGGATGGTCCAATCCAAAACAAAAGATAAAACAAAATTTGGGTTATGTTAGATTTTTTTTTTCGATAGATTCATTACTTACTTCACACAATTGAAAATTGTGGTGAAGTAAAAATATGTACTAGCGTCTAGCGCATACTTAATGTAGTTTTCAGTTGTAGGAAATGGTTTAGCTACATCGATTGCAACTGTATTTTGCCATAAGCTCTTTAAGCGGATCTTTTTACAGCCGCACATTTATCGCCTTTTGTGGCACTATGCCACAATTGATCGGCTACGAGCTCCAATTTGTACTTCGTGATACTACTTCAATTCAACAGCTCTGGTATTCAGCTTTTTGGTACCATTTATGAGATTGACCCATACATCTTGTTCAAACGCCCTTTCTCCAATTGCGCCCGTAATTTTTTATGCCGACGTTCGATGTTCAAGTCATGCGCTTGTATGAGTTCAATCCAACGTGTTCCTTCGCCATCTCGATGTTTCAACTGTAGTAGCCATCTTAATTCATCAGCATCCGTTCTTAACGGCTGACCGATCGCTCAAGTATGTATTTACTAAAATGTTTGACGCATTCCATAATAGCGCAACAGTTCTCGAACTACGCTGTAATTTTGTACCGGCTTGGCTATTATTTTTGGATAGGAAGCTACACTTGGATAGAACTTATTCTTGGATACTTACATACTTACATTGCCCATTACGCTCATGTCGTTAAAATAAACAAGTTGTGTGATCTATTGCAAGTCTTTTAGTACACGCTACATTAATCTTCCAAAGGGTTTTTTTTTTTTTTTTTTTAATAAAATGTGTTGTGTAATAGGGTTTAGAATATGTGTCACAACAACACATAAATACCTTTTAAGACCTAGGTCTAGACCTGGGTCCCACAACAACTGGCGTTCTGAGGTGTAGATTAACGCTTTTTTTAAACATCTGTGGGTTGAAGCCACCTGAGACTAAGTGTTCCGGCAAACTATTCCATTTGTACGCAGTTCGGACAAAGAAGTCTCTCTGCGATCTGCCAGTATGACAGCGCGGGATCTTTACCGTTTCACTGGTTGCGGCAGCCGATTGCCGAGTGAAACGGGGGTAAGAATAAGTCTGAGGCATGATGCCGCTGATTTCATCTGAGCACTGCTGATGACGATATTTGTAAAAAACAACGAGGTCAGCAACAGTGCGACGATGTTGTAGGGAATCAAGTTTTGATGTCAAAGTTCGATCACCTACAATTCGTATAGCTCGCTTTTGAACAGAGTCCAAGAGGGCCAAGATGGAAACAGAGGCAGCACCCCAAACTTGACAGCAGTACTCCATACAGGGACGAATATAGGACTTATAAACATGGAGCAATTGGTATGGAGTGAAAAATTTTTTGCATCTATTTAGGAGGCCGAGATTTTTAGACGCGCTTTTTGCCATCGCCATTACATGATCGTTCCAGAGTAGGTCATTTGAAACTGCAACACCCAATAAACGAATGTTTTTACATTCACCTATTGGTTCATCACACATACTAAATAAAATATCTTTGGGGAACTCGGTCTTTAATCTGGAAACAATCAACAGCTGTGTTTTGGTGGAGTTGAAATTGACAAGGTTTTGGTCACCCCAGTCGGCGACTTTATTCAGGTCTTTGTTCACGTTTATGGCAGCGTCTCTCCGGGCAGGATTAATTCGTTCGTGCATTTTACCTTTTGAAGGAAGGGGCTCGAACGACTTGTGCAGAGTACTATCATCTGCAAAACTATTTATTGGGTTGCTGGTGATTTTCAACAATTCGTTGATATAAATCAAAAATAGGGTTGGGGACAATACTGAGCCTTGGGGTACACCAGCGTTAATTAGTTTAGACTCAGAAGAATATCCGTCTAAGGAGACCGAAATGTATCGGTCGGATAGAAAATTTTGAATCAGCTTCACAACATTGGGATGAAAACCGTACGCAACGAGCTTGTTGATTAAGTTGGCATGCCAGACTCGATCGAATGCCTTGGAGATGTCTAAAGCGATAACGTATGTTTCACCACCTTTATCAAGTATGCTGTTCCAACAATGCGCTACATAGTTTAATAGATCGGTAGTTGATCTTTTGTTTCGAAAACCGTATTGGCTGTCGGATATTAAATGATTTTCTTCCAGAAATTTTGAAATATGTGTATTAATATAATGCTCATAGACTTTGGATAGGACCGATAGTAAAGCTATTGGCCTATAATTTGAGATATCGGATTTTGGTCCCTTTTTGGGGGCGGGCTGGACATTTGCCAACTTCCAGCACGAGGGAAATATACCAGATTTGTAGGATTGGTAGAATATTTTAGTTAAAGTAGGTGCAAGTTCTTTGGAAAAGGTTTTTAAAATAATGGGTGGAATATTGTCCATTCCTGATGCTTTGTTGATGTTTAACCCCTTTAAAAGTTTAGCGACTATTTTGGGTTTGAAGTGAAGTTCATTCATATTAACTCCTGAAGACTGGATTTGGGGTATTTCTTTAGGAGTTTCCAAAACAGTGGAGTTCAGAGCAAAGCGTTCAGCGAACAAGTTAGCTTTTCTTGCGGGATCATTGACGATTAAATCACCATCAATAATAGGGGGAATAGAAAATTTTGTACCAGAATTTAAAGAATTAATGGCACTGTAGAAACTCTTGTCAGAAACAGACATAGACGTAAGTTTTGAGGTTTCTCCTGATCTTGCTGATCAATTGCCACTTATGACCTAAGTCACCAATATGTAGTACCAATGTAGAAAGCAATCTTGAACCCGATAATGTATCTAGGCCCTAGGGTATCCAGGGTATCTCTCTAGGCAATGGAGATATACCCGTTTTAGCTACAATATTTAGTTTTATATAATCAACATAGGATCTCAGTGTTAAATATTTCTTGTTAACTAGTTTACTTCGGGCGGGGTTTATTCGTTCACGCATTAAACCTTTAAAAATAGAGTGGAGAACAAAACTTAACCGTGAGGTACACCAGCGTTAGTTAATTTAGACTCAGAAAAGCCATGGATGGATACAGAAAGCTATCGGTCGGGTAGAAAATTTTGAATCAGCTTAATGACTGCAGGGTGAAAGCCGTGCGCAACAAGCTTGTTGATGAGGTTGGTATGCCAGATTCGTTCAAATGCTTTTGGGATGTCTAATGTGATAACGTACGTTTTACCACCGGTTTTAAGTATGCTGTTCGAACGATGGGCTACATAGTTCAATATATCAGTTTTTGATCGAAAACCGTATTGGCTATCAAATATTAAATGATTGGCTTCCAAAAATTTTGATATGTGTGAATTAATAAAGTACTCGTATATTTAAGATAAGACTGAGAGTAGGGCTATTGAGTATTGGTCTGTCTATAATTTGTAATATCACATTTCGTTCCGTTTTGGGGGGCGAGCTAGATATTGGAAAACTTCCAGCACAAAGAAAATATAAACAAGTTCTTTTGAAAATGTTTTCAGAATAATAGGAGGAACGAGGCTTTTGTTAGTATTTAACCAACTTAAAAGTTTTTAGTAAATTTTAAATGCCGTTCTTTCATGTTTATTACTGAAGATTGAAAAGGTATTTAAGTTTCAAAAACGGTCGGGTTCAAAGTAGTAAAGTATCAGCGTTACGCAAACTTATCTTGGTAGGTCAGTGACGATTAAATCACCGTCAATAATAGGAGGGATAGAAGATTTTGTACCAAAACTTACAGAATTAATGACACTGTAAAAACTTTTACCAAGAATGGACAGCAGTAACATTTACATCGTCAATGACAATGACGAACGAAATACAAACATTTGAAAAAAACTTCGGCGGCTATTGGTGTCCATTTTTGAAAAATGAAACATTAGACGTTATTTGGGAACCGTAGTGTTTAGTAAATCAGATTCGATAATTGATGTGATTTGATTAGATATTGGTCCAAGCAAGTAGAACTATCTGCTGAATAGAACGCAGCTCTTTTGTTTCACTACATAAAAAAGATGACCGTCTAAATTTTGCGAAATATGGTGGCATCGCACTGCAGTACACTGAATATAAAATACGTGCTCGACTCATCATGTTAGTCGAATCTATCATCGGTGACTATCAATGGAAAAATATTTGGGGTACAACATGTGCATTCACCGGTTCTACGTTGATTTCAAGCAACCATATGATAATATCAACGGCGACAACCTTCTGTCCGCGCGTATATACTTTGGTATCTTAGAGAAACTTTATTTTCTGTCTAGCCTCACAGCCTCGGGATCAAATTCTATAATAGTAATCGAAGGGTCAGATTCTTACCGTTTTTATATAACATTAGTTGTTCGACAAGGTAATGCACTCGCGCCCGTACTATTTAATTTGGCGCTTTAGTACGCGATAAGAAAAAGCCGAATTGAGACAGATAACTGCATCCTTAACAAATCTAGTCAAATTCTCGGCTCATCCCCATGATGATAACAAAAATAGTATCTCACAGCTTTAAATAAATGCGAAACGACTTGAATTATGCATCAAAACCGACAAAACGAAACTTTTAACAACATCCAGGAACATATCCCCCGGAAATCTGAATACAACATGAAGTAGATCGCGTCAGCCGCTGAAAACTTACAATATCTTGGGTCTGTTATAACATCGTCAAATGACAAGCAGGCAGATATCAAAGACCGAATCACAGTCGCATAGTTTTTTACGCACAATCAAAGCTTCTGCTATAAAAACATCTTTCGCGGTCGTGTAAATTCACACTTAACAAAGCATTAGTTCGAACTGTTGCTAATCTATGGAAATAAAGGCTAGACATTGACTACCTCCCATTGAAGAATTCTATCAACATTCAAGAGGAAAGTCTTACAAACAATTTACAGTCCATGTAAAGTTACTGAAAGTCTGCATAGAATCCGAATGAATTAAGAAATCACAGCTCCATGGATGGTGCGATTTAATCGAATTCATTAAATTCAACTGGATTAGATGGATTGAATATTTGCATGTAAAAAGAGCTCCATTTAGCAGAATGTTAGTTTTCCAGCTACAACCTGCTGCTTCGTCGAAAGATACGCAACGCAAGCGTGATGATATCATCAAGATCTTCGTGATATAGGATGTCGAAACTAGGACAACTAGTCCTATGAATCGAGATGAATAGAAGCTGATGGCAGACGACAAAATTCCTCCATGGAATGTTAACGACAAAGAGAGAGAGAGAGAGGAGATAGAGAAGAGAGAGAGAGGAAAAACTGCTGGTACTTTTTAAAAATACAAATGTTATATTGCATATACATTTCTCCCCAAAATATTTTCGACTGGTTACAAGTGCCACCAAAATAAAGATTAGCTCTTCAAATAATGCGCTAGCTAATGTAGGCAAAGCCCAAAAAATAAATTCTCTTTTGAATTTTCCAATTTAAGTCACTTTAGTTAAGATAACGTAGGATAATGGAATCAATATCAAGATTAAATGGTTTGTTTCACTTTCAGATACTAGAAAATGTTGACACATTGAATTTTTTAACAATACCTATATATCATCTATCAGACACACATTAGAAAATGTCATTCAAAATAGGTAATACGCAATTACAAGCTATATATACATGCCGTTCATAAGCAAACAATTTTGATACAAACTTTAATATAATCATAATAATATAAACTGTTAATCCTCTACTTACAAACAATTTAAATCCAAAATATATGCCTGGCCCAATCTCTGGTACTTCCCCAATATACTTCACACAACAAACAACACTGGATACTCGATCAAAAATTATTCCATTCGCATTCACAACCGTTCCGATTGTTAAATTTAACACAAATTTTGAATGAGATTCATTGCATCCGATTAAAGAACGATGAGGAATTTCAGGTATTGCAATTAAAATTTGAAATAATTTCTCATCAATTAATTTCATTTGTTTCCGTTCACAAATATATTTATGATCACTCCAGCTTAATTTTTTTCTGATACATAATTGTAATTCGATTCGATATTTTAGATTTTCATAATTTAAAATACGAAATAATGTACCTTTTTCAAGTTTTATTTCATAATTGCCTATCGTTTCACGTACAGATGAATGATATAAAATTATACCATAACTTTTGTTTTCATTAAATCGATTCATTTCTTCGATTCACCGTTTAATGTTACACTCGTCCGATTTGTACATACGAACTGATTTAACTGAAGTTTGAATTGAATTGGATAAAAATAATGGAAAATGGAAATTCAAAAATTAAACTTCGCGTTCGTTTTTTGAGATATACTTTTTATTTTGTTATGGTTTGTTGGGCAATTAAGCAAAGTTTACATTTGTTTATGCGTGCAGCACAGGGTGATTTTATGGTGTAGCGTAGAGTAACGCATAATAAAATAAAAAAATTGACATATGTATATGAATATTGTTTTGTAGCATACATATGTTAAAATAAATAATATAATAAATAAATTTATTTTGGATTTTTGAGATCAATTAAACTCAAGTAAGTAAAGAAGTAATTGGAATATTTTCATTAATATTAATAAATAAATAAATAATATATTTTAGTTTTTCAGTATATATTCTTATAATTAATATAAAATAAATCATAAATTTCCACAGATATTTGAGCAGCTTTTTGGTTAAAACATATTCAATTCAGAAATTTTTTTTAACTATGTAATTTATATTTAAGTCAAGTGCTACACCAGTAGCCTAAATATGACTAATATTAACATCATATTAACATCTAATATTGACATCACACGAACGTCATATGCGCATGTTATGTAGAATTTACGTAATGCCTAGTTTACACGAGGCGAGTAGACGTGCGAGTTGAGCAGGCGAGTTACTGTAGTACAGTTACTGGCATCGTGTGAACTAATAAGGCGAGCTACTTGCATATGCGAGTAGGACAGTAACTGGCAGGCGAGTTACTACAACATATTTTGTTTTTACTTGCCACTCGCCTTCCCCCTCCACTTTGAAAAATTATGGTCGTATTGTATTCGGTTGATTTCGACTTCTTTTATGTTTCGTATTATATTTTATGTGATTTTGTGAGCTTATAGACATTTTATAGTTTTATAGACATTTTGTTTTTTCAGGTCTTTATTTAATATTTTTATTTAGGTTAAAAAAGTTTTAATACGTTAAAAAATTAATTAAAATAAAAAATGTCATTTAGTATAGTAAAATTTTTTCTCAGATTATTTCTAGATTATAGTTTTTTACAAAATATTTTTCAATTTATTATGAATAATCTATTTATCTAATTTATTTATTAATCTATAATTTATTGATAAATGCTAGATTAATAAATGAATTACCTAATTTATTTATTAATCTATTTATTTAATTTCTAAATTAATAAAATATTTGAGTTTTTAAATAATAAATGTTTTAAAAAGAGCCAAATATTAACCTCATTTCTTTTATTCATCTGTCAAATATTTTTAAAAACAAAAACAACAAAAAATCAACTCGCATGTAACTGGCAAGTAGATGTCATCATGTGAACAGTACAGGCAAGTACAGCTACTGACCAATATTTGTGAGGCGAGTGAACAGGCGAGTTACTGTCTACTGGCACGCCAGTAGCTCGCATCGTGTAAACCACGCTTAAGTTTGACTTAAGATTGAGACTCGCAATGACAAAAACATGGTATCATTTTATGTGATGCATTTTCACATCGTAGAGTGCGTTTCGAAATTAACCACGGTTAAGGGCGATGATACATGTAAAAGAAATATCTTTCAGACATAAAAAATTTCGCATTTAATTGGTTGAGGGGCGGTAACATTTTTTAAATTTCAAAAAAATATTTTTGACTGAAAGACAGAAAAAATATCTGTAAGATATAAAAACATAACCTAGAAAGATATTTTTTGCTTGACAGTTAAAACTGATTAACTGAAAAATTGATTTTAAAAGTAAGTTTTACCAATAATCAATTACAATTAACTTAATTTGATCATTTAGCTACAATTAAAATAATTTGTTTAATTATTCATGTAGATTTAGATTAGGCGATTATCGCAACAAAAAAATAAAAATTTGGTCCAATGTGAAAATGCGAAAATCTATATGAATAAGTAAACAAATTATTTTAATTGTAATTAAATAATCAAATTAAGTTAATTGTAATTGATTATTGGTAAAACTTACTTTTAAAATCAATTTTTCAGTTAATCAGTTTTAACTGTCAAGCAAAAAATATCTTTCTAGGTTATGTTTTTATATCTTACAGATATTTTTTCTGTCTTTCAGTCAAAAATATTTTTTTGAAATTTAAAAAATACTATCGCCCCTCAACCAATTAAATGCGAAATTTTTTATGTCTGAAAGATATTTCTTTTACATGTATCATCGCCCTAACCGTAAATTTGTAATGTTATAGTTAATGCCCGATTTATAGTCGGTAACGTTAACTTAACGTTAACGTTAACTTTAACTTAACCGTAACTTAAGATACTACAAAATTTTGATTTATAGTCGGTAAGAAATTACATATTCTTTGACGTTTGATTTGATATTAATTTTGGTTTTATAATCAATTTTATAAATCAATCAATTCTTTAAAAGTAACAAACTGATTTTAAAATCGAAATTTGAAATAATAACATTCGAAATAAACATTTGAATAAAGTCGCTCTTTTTATATCCTTTGCCATGGTAAAATGAAAATAAGGTATAGTAGAATTTTTTTGCCAGCGAACACAAAATTTGTTTGTTATGCGCATATTGTTTGCACATGCGCATGCACATGCGCATATTGTTTGCACATTCAGTGTCTCGATTAAAATATTAAAAAAAACTATTGGGGTCCCATTGAAATGGACAAAAAAAACGCATAAAATTTATAAATTACTATTGAAATTCAACCAATTATAATAGAAACCCAAAAACTAGTAGAAATATTAATGATTTTGTAGGAAATATAACAAAATTTTGATAATTGAAAATAATTATAATAAAAATAACAACGCCTATGGAAACAAATATCACAACAAACAAATGGTACGAACTAGAAGTAGAAATTTAACTAATATAATTGTTTTGAAAACAAATTTATCCCAAAATAAATAATACATCTCTGTTTTACTTTTTGTCTCATCTTTTATCTCTTGCTGCGTCGTAGCTGTCAGAAATTCGCTGGCAAAAAAATTCTACTATATTCTCACTAGAGTGACAGCGATGCCATTTTGATTTTGATTGACGTCATTCAGAGTTTTATATAATACGTTTGTTGTTATTATCAATGAGAAAAGCTATTGTTTTTAAATTAAAAATATATTTAGTATGATTTATAAGTTAATTTATTAGTTAATGAAATGATTGAAATTAATTCATTCTTTAATTAATGAACTTTAGTATTTGTTTTACTATTAAAACATATACAAATTTAAATGCCAAACTACGTTAAAACCTGCAAAAGTTTTCAACAAATGTGAAAAATCATACTCAAAACGTAAGGTTTTTTAATTTCCAGAAAAATAAATCAATTTGTAGTGGATAGAATCATGTGGAAAAAGAAAATGTTCGTATTTATTATAAGATAGTTTGTTCCTTACACTTCACTGAAAATGATTGGACTTTAAAAGACAAACTTTTAAATACTCTAAAGTGGAACCTTATCTAGGAAGGAACATACAAGGAAGTGGTTACTTCCAATATTTGCACATCTAAAGGAACGCACATCCAAATCGCTCGAACAGAAACGTGCTATTGCAAGTACTTGATCGAATTTGACTTCAAGAGTTTCCATTCGGTTTAAAAACATAAGTCTGCTTATGAATCGATCGATGCGAAAAGAAAGTACTGGCGATTCTCAATTTATTTGATAATGCAAACTCAGTCATTCTCTCACCATTATCATTGTTGGTGTTGATTTCATAACCTCCTCCAGTGCTATGTAGAAAATATTTACGGTCTTAGCTTCAGTAGGTGCATGCAAGGCAATAAGAGAAATATTGTTTTATGTACCGCGTACCCCTAAGTAGCAAATCCTCTACTTGACCAGGATGAATTTCAACACGGCTTCTTGTATGCGTGCACCAACAAGGAAATCAGTACTAAATTCATTTCGAGAAGAATGACCACTACTGCATAAAGAGTGACTATTCGAGTTTTGTTTTCCGATTATTGGCTGTCTAATTTCTTGCAGAGAAATGATATCCATCCTATGCCTCTCAGCCTGTTTCTAGGCTTATTAAAGCATCATGAGCGATCAGGCTGCACACGTTTCACGTTCCGATTCGGTAGTTTGGTTCTTTTTCACGTCCAGGTAAAACTTCTGTTGTTTTGTTAGTGTCTGGTATTCTTTTTTTGGTTATCAAATTTAACAAAGCTTTTTTATCGGAGTGATGGTATTAACCTCAGTCCCAACCCAAATTTTCGTTAATGGTTCTGTTATGATGTTAAGGTTATAAGAAGTTTTAAGGCGCCAATTCACCGTGATGTAGCGTAATAGACTAAGCAGTTTTTCTCTGCTTGTCTACGATACACCAACCTAATTCTGACTGCATTACCCCTGCAGCATGGCGTGGACGTCGAATTTCCTACCCTGTAAAATGTTCTTTAGAGTTAGAAAACTTAATAGACAAATTGTTAATGAAAAAAATAAGGAAAACCATAACTTAAAAATTATGTTTTCTCTAATTTTCAAATTAAAACATTTTTGTTTCTTTATATTTACGCCGGATGACGTCACACAAAATTTTCGATTAGCTGTCAAGAATACCTTATATTCGTTATACCATGATCCTTTGCATTTTTTAATATGTGGCGAACGAACGCACCAACATGTGAATAAGTTACTATAGTAGAATTTTTTTGCCAGCGAATTTCTGACAGCTACGACGCAGCAAGAGATAAAAGATGAGACAAAAAGTAAAACAGAGATGTATTATTTATTTTGGGATAAATTTGTTTTCAAAACAATTATATTAGTTAAATTTCTACTTCTAGTTCGTACCATTTGTTTGTTGTGATATTTGTTTCCATAGGCGTCGTTATTTTTATTATAATTATTTTCAATTATCAAAATTTTGTTATATTTCCTACAAAATCATTAATATTTCTACTAGTTTTTGGGTTTCTATTATAATTGGTTGAATTTCAATAGTAATTTATAAATTTTATGCGTTTTTTTTTGTCCATTTCAATGGGACCCCAATAGTTTTTTTTAATATTTTAATCGAGACACTGAATGTGCAAACAATATGCGCATGTGCAAACAATATGCGCATAACAAACAAATTTTGTGTTCGCTGGCAAAAAAATTCTACTATACGTATCCAAGACAGAGTTAACTCGAATTAAGAGTTTCGTTGAGTTAAAAACATGGCGGCGCTAATCCGTATCGTTTCCATGATAATATAAAAATTCTTAGAGTTAGCAAAAATTGTGTATTAAAATACATTAAGTGAAAAATACAAAAAGTGATTTGGTTACGACGGAAAAATTGGACATTTCACTAATGTTTTTTATTATTAATTTACTAGTTTTTTTCTTGAATAATTTCAATTAAAATTTTATTTTCCTCTTCACTCCAAAACACTAGCGACGCCATTTTTACTTGTTTGTTTGTTTTTTGTTAACATTCTCTAATCGCGCTACTTTCGTTGAGTTAAGGTGAGTTAAGGTGAGTTAAGGTGAGTTAAGAAATTTAACGAAAACTCCGTTTCCATGACGAGAGAATCCGAGATAATCCCGATTAGCTCGGTCATGGAAACATAGTAAGTGTGAACGCGCCTTTAAATCTATTAAATCACCACATGTGATTTGTGTCGCGTCAAATATATATATATATATATATATATATATATATATATATATATATATATATATATATATATATATATATATATATATATATATATATATATATATAATATATATATATATATATATTATATATATATATATATATATATATATATATATATATATATATATATATATATATATATATATATATATATATATATATATATATATATATATATATATATATATATATATATATATATATATATATATATATATATATATATATATATATATATATATATATATATATATATATATATATATATATATATATATATATATATATATATATATATATATATATATATATATATTTGACGCGACACAAATCACATGTGGTGATTTAATAGATTTAAAGGCGCGTTCACACTTACTATGTTTCCATGACCGAGCTAATCGGGATTATCTCGGATTCTCTCGTCATGGAAACGGAGTTTTCGTTAAATTTCTTAACTCACCTTAACTCACCTTAACTCACCTTAACTCAACGAAAGTAGCGCGATTAGAGAATGTTAACAAAAAACAAACAAACAAGTAAAAATGGCGTCGCTAGTGTTTTGGAGTGAAGAGGAAAATAAAATTTTAATTGAAATTATTCAAGAAAAAAACTAGTAAATTAATAATAAAAAACATTAGTGAAATGTCCAATTTTTCCGTCGTAACCAAATCACTTTTTGTATTTTTCACTTAATGTATTTTAATACACAATTTTTGCTAACTCTAAGAATTTTTATATTATCATGGAAACGATACGGATTAGCGCCGCCATGTTTTTAACTCAACGAAACTCTTAATTCGAGTTAACTCTGTCTTGGATACGTATAGTAGAATTTTTTTGCCAGCGAACACAAAATTTGTTTGTTATGCGCATATTGTTTGCACATGCGCATGCACATGCGCATATTGTTTGCACATTCAGTGTCTCGATTAAAATATTAAAAAAAACTATTGGGGTCCCATTGAAATGGACAAAAAAAACGCATAAAATTTATAAATTACTATTGAAATTCAACCAATTATAATAGAAACCCAAAAACTAGTAGAAATATTAATGATTTTGTAGGAAATATAACAAAATTTTGATAATTGAAAATAATTATAATAAAAATAACGACGCCTATGGAAACAAATATCACAACAAACAAATGGTACGAACTAGAAGTAGAAATTTAACTAATATAATTGTTTTGAAAACAAATTTATCCCAAAATAAATAATACATCTCTGTTTTACTTTTTGTCTCATCTTTTATCTCTTGCTGCGTCGTAGCTGTCAGAAATTCGCTGGCAAAAAAATTCTACATAAATTCGCTGGCAAAAAAATTCTACAAACAATATGCGCATAACAAACAAATTTTGTGTTCGCTGGCAAAAAAATTCTACTATACCTTATTTTCATTTTACCATGGCAAAGGATATAAAAAGAGCGACTTTATTCAAATGTTTATTTCGAATGTTATTATTTCAAATTTCGATTTTAAAATCAGTTTGTTACTTTTAAAGAATTGATTGATTTATAAAATTATAATATAATTATAATTGATTCTTATAATTGATTGATTTATAATTTATATATATATATATATATATATATATATATATATATATATATATATATATATATATATATATATATATATATATATATATATATATATATATATACAGGTCGTTCAATAAGTCCGTAGTAAGAAAAAAACAACATTTTGACAAAACTCGATTTTTTTATTCAACATAGTTGCCTTCGAGGGCGATACAACGAGTATAGCGATTTTCCAACTTTTCTATACCACTTTTATAGTACGATTTCTCTTTCTCGTCAAAATAGGCCTCAGTTTCAGCGATTACTTCATCATTGGACTTAAATTTCTTTCCAGCAAGCATTCTCTTGAGATCTGAAAACAGGAAAAAGTCACTGGGGGCTAAATCTGGAGAATATGGTGGGTGGGTAAGCAATTCAAAGCCCAATTCATTCAATTTTGCCATCGTTTTCATCGATCTGTCATACATTCTCATTATCTTGGTGAAACAACACTTTTTTCTTTTGCAAATGTGGCCGTTTCTTTGCGATTTCAGCCTTCAATCGATCCAAAAGTTCACAGTAATACTCGCAGTTGATGGTGGTTCCTTTTTGGAGATAGTCGATGAATATTATTCCGTTCGTATCCCAAAATACAGACGCCATCACCTTACCGGCCGACTGTTGCGTCTTTGCTCGCTTTGGATTCGGTTCGTCGACTGCTGTCCACTCAGCTGACTGTCTTTTGGATTCTGGTGTGTAATTGTGAAGCCATGTCTCATCCATTGTCACATATCTACGATAGAATTCCCTTTTATTGCGGTTTAACAGTGCCAAAGACTCCTCCGAAGCATCGATTCGTTGTTGTTTTTGGTCGACTGTGAGCTCACGCGGCACCCAATTTGCACAGAGCTTTCGCATACCCAAATGTTCATGTAAAATGGTAAAAACACTACCATCTGCTACCTTTAGAATGTCAGCTATTTCGTGCACCTTCAATTTGCGATCGTTCATAACCAATTTGTGGATTTTTTTTATGTTTTCTGGAATAACAGCCTCATTTGGGCGTCCACTGCGCTCTGCATCTTTTGTGCTGGTACGACCACATTTAAATTCAGCCATCCACTTCTCTACCATTTGTCTCGATGGAGCAGAGTTTGGATAATGTTTATCAAGCCATTGTTTGGTTTCCACTGTATTTTTTTTCATCAAAAAGCAATGCTTTATTAAAATTCGAAATTCACTTTTTTCCATTTTTTTTCAAAAACAAAAGTTGCTTCACACAAAATGCTATAACTCACGAATAAATAGTCAGATTGCTGTCAAATTTATACACGTATCGTTTGAAGGTTAGTACTAAATAAAAATCATATGGAAAAAATTCTAGTAACGCCATCTATGTGTCATCCTACGGACTTATTGAATGACCTAGTATATATATATGGGTAGCGAAATCCGAAATTCGACGTCCACGCCGTGCTGCCTGGTTAATACTGACAGAATCAGGTTGGTGTACCGGAGACAAGCAGGGTAAAAACTGCTTAGTCAATCATGGTACATCATGGCGAATTGGCGCCTTAAAACCAATGCGACTCAAGCGTCTGTTCTCCATGTTAGGGGCGGCTTGAAGCGGGTGTCTGTCTTGGATCAAGCGGCTCGCTATATAAACGTGTCAAAAGGTTGTTTCTGGTAACCTTAAGATGCAGAACGGACCCATTCACGACAATTTGGGTTGGGCCTAAGGTTAACACCCTAACCCCGGAAAAAAAATTATTTGTTAAATTTGGAAATCAGAAAAGAAAAACAGACCCGGACAAAAACAGAATTTTACCTGGACGTGAAAAAGGACCAGACTACCGAATCGGAACGTGGAACGTGCGCAGCCTGAGTGCTCCTGATGCTCTTATAAGTCTGGAAACAGAGGCTGAGAGGTATGGGATGGATATCATAGCTCTGCAAGAAATTAGACAGCCAATAATCGGAAAACAAGATTTGGATAGTCACTCTCTATACTGTAGTGGTCATCCTTCTCGAAGAGAATTTGGAACTGGCTTTCTTGTTGGTGCACGCATACAAGAAGCCGTGATGAAATTCATCCCGGTCAGTGAGAGGATTTGCTACCTACGTGTTCGTGGTACATATAACAATATTTCTCTTATTGCCGTGCATGCACCTACTGAAGCTAAGACCGTCGACGAAGAGGATAATTTCTACATAGCACTGGAAGAGGTTATGAAACAAACACCAACACGCGACTTCACTATGGTTCTTGGTGACTTTAATGGGCAGGTTGGAAGAGATATCTCTTATGGAAATGTGGTGGGCCCCAACAGTCTGCATTTGAATTCGAATGATAATGGTGAGAGAATGACTGAGTTTGCATTATCAAATAATTTGAGAATTGCCAGTACTTTCTTTCCGCACCGATCGATTCATAAGCAGACATGGGTCTCACCGAATGGAAACACTCGAAATCAAATTGATCACGTGCTAGTTACAGCACGTTTCTTTTCGAGTGTTCTGGATGTGCGATCCTTTAGAGGTGCATACATTGGAAGTGACCACTTTCTTGTATGTGCTAAAATAAGGTTCCACTTCCCAAACCCAAGCATTCCGAAATTCAATCAACGGAAACGATTTAACATCTCATCACTAAAGAATGCAGAAACAGAAGAGAAATATCAAAACCATATTGCCGAAACATTGGAGAAATCAGAAACCATTAATGGAGACGTCGATAAGTCATGGTATTTGCTCAAAGATGCTGTTTTAAGCGCTGCTGAGGGAATACTTGGACGACCACAAAACCACTCCCAGAAGCCATGGATGGATTAAGCATGTCTTGACGCTATTCAATACAAAAGAGATTGCTATCTGAAATGTCTGCAAGGACGCAACACCAGGTCCACGAAGGAGAACTATAAACTGGCAAGACAAGCCGTTACAAAGTTATGTAGACGAACGAAGAGAGAATGGTGGAAGAGAAAGTGTGAGGAGATTGAAAGCTTCAATAAGGAACATCAATCGCGTAACTTCTTTCAACAGGTTAAAACCTTAAAGAAGGGCACTCAAACTAGATCGACTGCTATTCAAAATGAAGATGGGGAGCTACAAGTAGACCTTAAAAATATTTTAGATACTTGGGCCGCTTATTTTGAGAATCTTCTCAACTTAAGTGACCAGAAACAAGTCGGGCGACGAGCAAAGCTTATTCGTGCGTCAAAGGTACATGTAGACGAACCCACCAAAGCGAAATTCGATGCGGCGCTGTCAAAATTAAAATGCAATAAAGCACCTGGTATCGACGATATAACATCCGAAATGATTGTACATGGTGGTGAAACTCTATCCTTAAGACTGTTTGAACTTGTTCAAATGATATGGAGGACTGAAGCCAAGCCACAGGACTGGAACACAGCTATGCTGATACCAATCCATAAAAAAGGTAATCGCCTACAATGTGCAAACTACAGAGGAATCGCTCTACTCTGCACAGCATATAAGATCTTTTCTTACATTTTGCTATCCAAAATCAATCCTTTTGCTGAACAACTGTTTGGAGAATATCAGTGTGGCTTCCGGCGGGGCCGAGGTACCACCGATGCACTTTTCTCGATAA